>JAHDVE020006663.1:0-24008 GCA_022606495.2 Halesus radiatus
TGGTCCAAAGTATCCTCTGATCCACAATCACAGTAAGGCGAGCTGACAAAAATTTTGTTTTAAAAAATAAAAAATCGGTGAATAAGAAAACACATTATTAGCCTCATAGCAGGTTAACATATACAATCACCCAACAATTTATCATTGCCACCCGGAAATATTATAATTTTTATCACCTTTTGTATTCTTTCTTCTCTTACTTTATTCCCCAAAAAAATTAATAATAATTTGGTCTCAATTGATTACAAAACCGGGAATTTTATAATGTTGTGATGGCAAAATCGCCTTTCTACCAAACAATCTGTCTTAGGTCAGTCCATATTCTGTCACTATGGAGTGTGCATGAACAAAATTTGACTTGTGATTATATGTTTATACTAAATGATATAATATGTTTTTAAAAAAAATTTAAGGTTGGGCATATTTTTTTTATTTCATTTGTGAAAATACAATTTTTTATCTATTATTTTAGCCCTGGGAAAGTGTAAAAATACAACTCCAAGAAAAATAGCCAGTGTTAATACACTATTGAGGGAAACATCGTACTTACTAAATGTTATCTATAAAAAACCCGGCCTAAAAATAAGACTTAGATGTAAAATAAGAGTGGCCATAATAAATCGTCAGTGGACTGTATATATATTTTCCCGGATGACACAGTGAATCGATTAAAACTATGTAGCTGGACAAAATCCAAATGGTATTTCCATTTCCTTCAATGGAACTATAACAAGGAATAACCAGGATACCCGACATGGTGTATAATTAATTCATTATATGGTTTTACGAAATGATTTCAATGACTGAAGTTGGACTTTGTGTACGATCATTATTTTATCAGGTGCAAGTCGTTACTTCTAGTAACAAATCGTTCTACTAAAAAAGTTCTCTGCTTAAGTTTTCTCTTATGGATATTGGGAAAAAGGTGTGTTCTTTGTGTTTTATTAGAAAATATGTTTCGCGAATATTATATAAAATTTTCAATTCACAATAATTAATTCTTGGAACTTTTTTAACTTTCGAGGCATTCCAAAAGTTTTCCCCATCTCGAACTGTGAATAATATTTTTATTTATAATAGTTCCAATAAGGGAGATGATAAAAAAAACATTATTTCGTAGTTCGGTTTTCGCTCGATTGAAAAAAGTTTATTTTCTTAGGTTTGATTCCGTGGCTGGAGTTTTTTTTTAAATATGTACGAGTTGCCGTAAGTCCAGCGTCTAACCGTGCATACGTGTTCTTAATACATTCGTCATTTTATGATTTTGTATTAGCTAAACCTCTGTAATTGTTACAAAAAAATTTACAATTGATTTTACTTTTATGAACCAGTTATCTGCTATGGAATGCTAGTTGGAGAAGAATATAACTTTTATAGCTGAAAAACGTAAATTGACTAAACGGCGGTGATAAAGCCTGTATTTTTTTCTACCCTAAAAACGAAATTGCTTAACTTTGTTGTCGAAGTTTAGAAGATCAACTACCTAATTTTAATGGCGCGTCTTTCAGTATTAAAAAAATACGTTGAAGATTTATTGGTGAAGTAGATTACGAGTTGCAGCAAAATCTTATCTCCTCGCTTTCCTGGCTAGGTGCTGATATTATGATAAGGTAGACGCCTAATCCAAGGCATTTAATATAAGTTCACCAACAGCCTCAGTCTCACGATCAGTCAATCGAAGAATGTATAATATTTTAGAGATATTAACAAAGCAGTTTTTTTTTGTTAAAATGAAAATGGTTTTATGGTCTTTGAGGGTCTCCGTGGTTGAGAGGTAAGGTTCTCGAGTACGAAACCGAAGATCGCGGGTTCAAATCCCGGCATGCGCAAGTAAATTTTATTTAATTAGTTTGTGCTGTTTCACAATTAATTCATTTAAAAATAATATATAGTTTATTTGCGCACGATCTAGAATGGAATATACTCTCAGTATCGCCCTGGTGAAAGACCACCATTCAGAATTGAAACGTTGCTTGAAATGGCTTTTAGCCGTGTTTGGGGACCAGATCTGAATAGCCAGGTATTTTCCCACCTTACTCTTCCCCTTCTCCTTCCCCTTCCCAATGCCTTCAGCCTCACAACATTCCCCAATTGGGAATGCCATAGTCTCACTGGCTCCAGACGGTTGGGAGCAGTTGGAGCTCATTTGCGGTATCCATAAAAAAAAGTATTTTATCATTTATTTATTGAGTCAGTTCACATTACATTTTATGTATACAGTAATACGTACATGGTTACATTTTATTGATATATAATTATATATTTTCAGTCATCTATACATTAAGTAGTTCTGTGATTCTCTGCTTCTCGTATGCGGTAATCGAATTCCATTTACATTCCTGGTTTTATAATTGTGTACATTTTTACTAAAAACAATTTCAAAAAATATTTTTAATTTGGTTATTCAAAATTTTATGTATAAAATTTGACACATTGTATAGCAGTATTTTTTTGATTGGAATCCAAACAAGCTCTTCTCTCATTTGATAACCTTAGTATAATACATCTCACAGCTCTGTTTTGAAGATGCTCTACCGTTGAGCTACGTAGCTCAACGGTAGAGCATCTGACCGGCAATCAGAAGGGTGCAGGTTCGAGTCCTGTCGGCGACATTTATCTTTTCTCGGAAGGTTTTTTCAATTTGGATGAGTGTTTCAGGCTAATAATTATTGTTTATAAAAATAATTGTTACCCTTTGCGCTATGCACAAAAATATTGTCTTAAAAACTTTAGTTTTTCAATTAATAAATTTTTAGGTTGTTTAGATTTTCTTCATTGGCCAAATATAATATCATTAAGCAATAATCTAAAGACTTATCTACGATTTAATTAGTTGTTTTTCTTCTTCGTGCGTTCTGTTTTATCGGGGGTTAGGTATTTTTACAACTGATAGGAAAAGGAAACGCTTTTTATCAATTGGCCATAATTTGAATATGGTAGCTTGTGTAAACGCATATAATGTAATATAATGGCGTATTGGTGAAATAAAAGAAATAAATCTAATGAGAATCTGCACAATAGTCCCATAGTCCCAATTGTCCAGAGCCAGTGGAACTTTGGCATACCAAATTGCTGTTGTATCCTTTTTGAATATGTTGGAAGACTAAAGTTAGTGGGGAGGGGAAGGAGATGAGAAAGCGGAAGGTGAAAAGTATCTCGCTATTCAGACCTAGTCTCTAAGCACGGCTGAAGCCATTTCAAGCCACGTTTCGCTTCTGAATAGCGACCCTTCAGCAGGGCGATACTGAAAAAATCCTGAACTTTAGTATGCTCGTCAAAATTATTGATCGAAAATGTGTTTATTATTCATCGTAGCTTACTATAATATGTTTTAAATAAATAGGTTGCAAATATTTCATTGTTGAATTTTACACAATTTCTGGAAAATCGGTATGAATTTCAGGGAAGCCTGAGCTCTGTTCATTAAAACATGAGCTTTTAAGGAATTATCCTAAGTGCATCGTTTTAAAGACAAAAACTTTCCATAATATCGTCGCTCCGCAGCAAAAAATCATCAAATGATAAAAAAATCTATTCGGAGATACTCGTAATTAAAGATTTTAAAATATTTGAAATTATTATAATTATATTTTAGGCGAAGGGTAATAGAGAATTTATTTGCTTAGAAAAAAAACATAATTGTATCGTAATTTTATGCAAATCACATAATAAAGACAACTATGACCAGTACAGACCAGGAGGGCCATTCTAGTTCTTTTAAGGACAATTCCTTATCCCTTTCCCTGGGCTTAGAGACTATTTGCTTAAATGCGGTACCGGTTCTCTCGGATGACAGTTGTCATTCAGCGAACGACATTCTTCCTAGACAATTTTTTTTTGAAAGTATAAAATAGGTAATCTTGGAAGCAGTATAACTACACTTAGTCGAGATCTACCCACGCTATTCTGAAACTTGTAAGGCATACACGTCATTGTAACTGTTTAAATATTCAGAGGGGAAAATATGTAGGTCAAGGTCGGATAGAATTACGTTGAACCGGGAACAAAGGATTTTCGTGGTAATATTATTAAACATTTAAATAATTAATCACTTGATATATGGCCGAACGAAAAGTGACGGTTCGAATAAATACCATAACATGCATAGTTTAATTACTGATTAGAGAGTTTTAGCCATGGAATAAGGAATACCGTAAGAAATGCGACATGGGTGTGATCCAAAAGTCTGGTCATTTGGGCCTTAAATGTTTAATAAAAAAAAAATTTCATCGTTAAATCTATCTTAAGTCATTAAAATTCATGAATATTCGTAATAATCAAGTAAATTTTTCATACAGATCCTTATTAGATAATATATTTTTTACGTTGATGAAAATTTCCTATTTCTTCCGAATCCCTCCTTTGACGTTCTGTCTCTTTCTTTTGTATGTGTTGTCCCATTCTGTTACGTGCAAGCACATTTCTGTCTCACTGTTCCATTGTTTCATTTTATATTTTGTCTCCTTCCTTTGTATATCCCAACTATATAATACGCTCACTCTGTGTATTTTTGTTTAGTATTAAATTTTATCCCGATGAAACTTGAGATAAGTCAAATCGGTTCGTGTTAATTTAAAAATAAATGAGTCTTTTAAAACAGTGTTTGTTCCGTTTAATAACTACGAAAATATTTAAAAATTTAATGTTGAAAAAATGTCATACATAATCTATTAATAAACATGTACGTTTTTTTATGGGCGGATTTATTGCCTTGTGGTAATTTTTACCAAGCAACCTGTAGTGGGAAAATACGTGTAGACATTGTTTAAAAATTTTGCAGCGTTCTCCATTTAGTGTGACTTTTCACACGTATTGTGTGAAAAAACTTAAAGAAATTTAGTGGTACGATAATATACAAAGAATTAAAAAAAAAAGTTTAAATCAAAGGATATACCAAAGCTCACGGAAATTACGTTACGCTAAAATGAAAAACACATTTAATAGAATGTGCTTATGCATATTTCATGATTCTCGACATTAACATTCGAGAAGTTTTCAGCGCTTTAGATATGAGACAAATTTATAATAGACATAATAGATTAAAACACCAAGAAACAAGCTTAAATGCGACCGAGTTAAGGCTTCATTGGTCTATGGTAAGAATATATATCTAATGCGAGGTAGAAATACGCTAGCCAGCCATTTAATTAATTTGGGAATGTCGTGGCCATTTCCTGTAGGTCTTTAACGGCCCATTTGTTTCTTTCTTCACAAAAATAATCAGTTTAGTCTTTTACAAGATAAGTGATCAAACTGTATATGGTATTGTAGTAATTGGTGACCGGATTAAGGTCTATTCACATCTACCAGCACCGCGCAGAGCAGAACTGTACAGTACAGGCACAGCACAGGACCAAGTATTCACATTAAATCGTGCAGCACAGCACGGACAAACCACAGATGCAAGTACGATTGTCAACTGAACTGTTAAATGACGTTAGCGGCCAGTACAATATACTTGAAGGTTTTATAATCGTATTCCCATATTTATTAATATTTTCTAGCATAAATTCCCTGAAAAATTCAAACAATTCATCGTTATATCGGTTTTAGCAATATCGTGCAGACGTCACAAGCGGCAGCCAGCACGTTAAAATATTCTAGCCGACAATCTCAGCAAGTGCTGGCCCTTGCATGTACGGATACGAAACGCTTACATACGCTGTTACATTAATGTGTTAATAGATGATGTAGGCAGCTAAAATTGTCCCGTACTTATTATACTGTTCTGCATTGCGCGGTGTTGATAGATGTGCAAAGACCAATTCAATACACGTATGAATCGCCAAGCTTAAAAATAATTATATAAAGTTTTTAATATTACATGAAAACCAGCCTGAAAATGTAACATATCCTAATCTAATTAATCAAACATATATTTTTTGAAATAATAACTTTCAATAAATTTAATATTAATCAAGTTAGATAACATTTCATTTAATCTCAAGTTGTTTAATACTTGCTGATGTTTTGATATTTTAATCGATATTATGTAATTGGAGTCAAGGATCTCTATAACAAATTTGTTATGCAGTTTTAATTTTTTTTTCCAACTTTTGTTCAGTACATGCATGCACCTATATTGTTCTAGATTTGCACTACATTTGTATGATGATTGTTATTTATTGTGGTATTGTATAATATTGTTGAACTAAACTCCCGCTGAGGCTAAGCAGGTACGAGTTCCGTATTCCACCTCGAGTTCGATATTGATTTTAAATATAGATAGATGATAGAAAATTTTAAATTCATTTATTAATAATAATGCCACAAAATGATATCAATATTTTGAAGAAATTATAATAAATTTTCTTTTGTTATACTAATAAATTTACATTTATTGGAGAAATAACTTTTTTATTTGAGAATTTTTTGCTGTTGTCTTATATTTTATTATTTCAGATATTAAATTTGGGAGATTACAATTTAGAATACACCATTGCGAAGCGGATAACGATGGTCACATCATTTTTGGAAAATGGCCAGTCAGTATTTCCCGCTCAACGTGCATACCGGAAATTTTACGGAGTTCGCAATGCTTCACCAGCTCCCACTGTTGGAACAGTCAAAAATAGCAAAATGCTAAAAAAATACTAAATGCCAAAAATAGCAGAAGGTGATGCAAAATGTAATGAAATAGGACCGCCGGGAGCATGACTAAAGAACTCCAGTGACAAATATAATGACTTTAAAAATATATATTCATATAGATCATCAAACGCCGATTGTGAATATATAACTTTCATTATATATAATTATACGTAGAATTTATAAATCGTTATTTAAACGTGAATAGAAAATCATTTCATCAAAACACCGTGTGATGATTGCATTTGGAACATCTGACGTCACGTATGAATTCTGTTTTAGGATTAGTATGGTTATTGTTATTTTTCGATTTTGTTTTGTATTCTAAATATGTATTTTTTAATTTTGCTAAAGTTTATACTTAATTTAGGTGACTTTAATCTCTATAACTGTTGTTCAATATAAACAACTATTATTAATGAAAGAAATTATAGTGTTCATGAGCATGAACTTTTTATAAATATGGATAATGTTAATGCTCAAAACTATTGTTATTCCATCTGTCACAGTTTATAAAAAGGTACATAATTTTATAACATATGTTTAGTTATTGTTTACCATGAATAGAATTTACAATTATGTACGTTAAAAGTCATCCTTGTTTTGAAATTCGACATTCTAACCTCAAAATTGATCAAAATCGACCGGCCATAGATTTGAAGCGTTTTGGCGGCCTTTGAAAAATGAAAACTTCGAAAATTATTTTAACCATGAAAACTAACTTTAGAAAAAAACCATGTTCACTGGTATTTAAGATTGTCATTATTGATAAAAAAAAAGGACTGGAGTTCCTTATTATAATCGTGGACACTTCACCGATATCGTTTTTCGCACCCAACGGAAATTTATTTTTATTGAAATAAACTTTAGTTTTTTGTTTCGTTTTGTTTTCATCACTTCGTTTAAAAGTTATTTAATTTATAAATCGGATAGGCACTGTTTGCCTACCCTTTATATATTCAAAATGTTGGCCTGATAAACTTTCGGTTGTTAAAGGACGTATTTTAATATATTTCCTCAAATATTTATTCCGTTTCTAGAAAAGCTATGTGACCAGATCGGAGCGTTCAAAATGTTGGCCCCAAATGTCCCTTTAATTTATAAGGATGTTGCCAGCCAATAAATAATATAAGCAATTTTTGGGCATCGTTAGTGAGAACGGGCGGAATAAAACACAAAACATGTGCTAGCCAGGTCCCCGAAAACTATAAAGACGTCATTATCCCCAAGTTATGTTAGACCCTGCATTATAAATTGGAATTTATCCCTCGCGCTGGACGCTTCGCAAGGACTGAGTGGGTAAAATATTAGGTTTCCCGGAAAACAGGGAAAAAAAAGGGGAAAGCTGGGAATTTTCCCACGGTTGAAGTGGGAACAACCTTCACAGATATTCATGCGAATTAAAGACGATATAGGATTAGTATCCTATTGTTGTAGATGTGTTATTGACCATAAACTACACAGTAAAACTTTGGCTTGCTGTTTGTAATGGCGATGAGGTTGTCTCAGAATTTTTTAATAACTAGAGTAACATTAGTCTGTCGATATCTTCAAGAATGAAGAAGTTATGAGGTTTAACAGTGAACTTGTGTATAACGACCGCTCAAAACACCCGTGAAATCACGAGGTACAATTCAATATAATTTACAATTCGTTTAGCAGTACCGCATACTGCCGCGTTAGTCATTTTATATACCGCGATGTCACATACTTATAGGCTGGCCGGGGAGATTCTTTTAAGATTCTTTAACATTTTGAAGAACTGCTCTCAGAATGCTCTAATTAATGTGAAACATTTGTAAATACAAACTTCATAATTGATCATTCTTCAAACTGAGATTAACATTCCAGTATTTTTATTTTCTTATTTTATGTAAGACATAAAAGGAAGTTGCATTTTCATGAGTTTTCATTGCATATGAATTAATAAAACATGAAATAATAAAATCAAAAAAAAATGTTTACATAAACAACAGGAAAATAACATAAACAAAGGGTTAGGATCGAAATATACGGTAACAATTTTTAAAAATTACGTAAATATGCGAAATAATATGTTACAAGAGAGAAATTGTCAGAATTTACAGAGTTAAGCAGGACGGCTTTCAGAACTGAGTTAGTACTATAAATCGTTTTTCAAAGCGCATTAAAAAAAATGGATTTCAGAACATTATTTAGAACATTAGGGATTCTTCAGGCAATTTGTTATATTTGATGTAGGCAATATATTTCAATGATTTCAGTCCGTATTTTGTCAAGTGTATTTTTGATATGTTTGTGGTGTTGTCGTATATTATATTGGTGAACGTTGAGGTTATAGTTAAGTTTTATATTTGTGTGAGTATGGCATTGAATCATATTTAAAATAGTGTTTGTTAGATCATGGTTAGGAATAATCTTAAAAGGCATTACTTGTGAGGGCCTGTAAACATATTTAACGGGTGTATCCATTGGCAAGCCAAAAATGTTACGCAGGGCCCTGTTTTGAATTATCTACGCCTCAGATATCATGAATTCAAAAAATCGACACGTACTGGAACAAATTAGGGGAAAGCTGAATTTCAAGGAAGGTAAACTGTTGTCATGAATTAAAATAAGGCATTTCGACCCCTGGCCTCCAGACAGGCTAATGATATTGATTTTCTGTTAAAGAAAGAACAATGATATTTGAAAGCGTTTCATCAATTTCACCACCATTTTAGCACACGGAAACGACAACAACAGAGTCTTATCAGTTTATCTCTTAAGTGGTTAGATTCATCTTCGAGTGAAATAAGAAAGTGATTTTATTTCACAAACGAAACATTGTTATAAATATTATCAATGTGTCCTAATATAGTATTCAGGATGACTCAATAGGATGATTTTTGGGCATATTTTTGAAAATATTTTACATATAAAATCTCACGTCTGTAAGGCAAACCTATGAAATGTACGTTTGCTCCTAAATAATTCATGTATAAAAATAACATTTATTAATTATTGACGAAGACAATAGCGACAATTCTCAATAAAATCATGAAACAGACGAATTAAACAGAAAATAAAAAGATTACTGTCGCGACTGTGATACGAACCCAACTCCTCTAGTCTTATTAGGTCAAGTGTTTCTATCAATTGAGCTATTGAAACCTAGTTACATTTGGAAATTTTTATCGATCTTATATTGTCCTCTGAAAATTTAAAACATTATCATCAATTATTTTCCATATGTTATGGCTGCCATCTTTTGATCCGAAATTTTGAAAACCTAGGTTATGGTTTTAATTAACCTGTCCAATTTTATTTATGTGGGTCATCTTTTGACTTTTCCATAAGTCGAGAATAAACATTTAACTAATTATGATTTAAAAAATTAAAAAGAAATTCTTTCTTTACACCACAGTATAAAAATATCAGCGTGTTTCGTAAGTGAATATTCCCTTATCAGGATGCTTAATATATCCTGAAGAAGGAAGTTTTGCTTCCGAAACATGTTGATATATATATTAAACAGTGGTATAAACAAAGAATTCTTTATTAATTTTACTAATAATGACGCCAAAAAATAATTATACATTTATTGAAGAAAACATAATTATGATTAAATTATTGGAACTCATAAACCCCATTGTAATATTTAATCAATTGAGAAGATAATATTAACTATTCTATTTGTTATTATTTTAATTATCCTAATCGCGACTGTTATCTTTTTTGTCCATTAATTCATTTATCTCATATTCTAATTGAGAATCATTGGTATTAATTTCTTCAATGCTTAAATACTATAATCAGATATTAAAGCTTTAATAATTTAATCCTTATTTATTTTAATGATTGTTTTAATACACCTTTTTATAATGCAGACGTTAATAAGTTTTTTTTGTACACTTGTTGAAAAAAAAAACGAACATTTAAAGCAATTTTTATAAGATATCGAACATGGTGTAACTTCCATATCAATAAAATTGCTTGGGAATGTTCGATATCGAACTCAAACAAAATACAACAAAACTTTTCGCAAGCTTTAATATTATAAAAAAAGTGAATAAACTTTATTCCTCGGATCACAGGAAGCTAAAGCGTCCCACGGATATTTGCTCCGAGTGTGTTTTTATCAGTAGAAATTGTTGCAAAATGCTTTCAGAAAGTTTCGCCGCCATTTCACGAACGCATAGAATTTTTACCGGTGCGCGCACAGCGCTCCGTTCTGAACAAAACTTTATATTTCGAAATTTCTACATTCTGGAGTTACCGCGATATAGAATTTGAAGTTATGTCTGGGGTGATTTCAAGTGAAAAATATTACACATACAGTTTTTTGAGATAGCTGTGACTTCAAGGTAAGGGACAAATTAAACTTTAAGTTCGTCGACATCCTATTCATTTGTCTATTTTTACAACATTATCTATTTCCAAATGTTGTAAGGATTTGTCAAATGTTTCTTAAGAAAGGTTTCCAATATGACTCGTTATTATTATCAGATTGTTGAATTTATTAACAATATTATGTAGAAATAAAAAAAAAAACTGGTGACAATTTAAATCTGTAACAAAAAAATTTCCACTCCGACGGACTCGAAAAGGATTTGTTAAGTGCTGACGGTTTTAAACAGAAAGAGGTCGAAAAATGGAAAATCATGGTTTTTACAAACAAGTGTCTCGTTGTGTTCAACATGTTCATACATATTTAAAATATGAATATAGGGTTAACATCTATTGTGATATAATAAGACTCAATTACTGTGCTTAATTAATGATTTGAATTTCTGCTAAAAAATTAAGTTTCAGAAATATCGTCTCGTTATTTTAACGGTACGGTACCAAAAACTTATGCATTTGGAACCCTGTATCGAATACATACATTTTTAATTCAAGTAGATTAATATATTACAGTACTTTCTTTTACGTTTTTTTATATTGCTGGCTGCGTACATTTACGACACACATAAAGAGTAACAATATTATTAACAAAAATCATACATACAAACACGTAATAAACAAAGTAGGGGGATATTTGAATGTCTCTTGAATCCTTTAAGATTTTTATAGAAGGTGGCAATAGCCTATTCATTTGTTACATGAATAATGCAATGGAATTAAAAAAAACATGTAATACACAAAAAAAAACCAGAGATATTATTATTATTTAATGTAGTTGTAGAAAAAACAAAATATTATTGGGCAAACACTGAATCATGGTTCACCGTGTTTTTTGCCGTATAAACACATGAATATTTTATAATAAAGCATATCGGTATTCATGTTTTGGTAAACAATGCAAAGTCACGTGAATTTCTTTCATCATACGTAACTGCACCCATGGCACAAAGTTATATAGTGGGAGAAAAGCTTGTACAGCGCTTTAGTTCTAAGTGATCCGATTGCGAACCGGATTAACATTTTCACATTGAGCGATTCTATTAAAGTTTTCTGAAATCGCGACTCCTAGCCATCCAGCCATCTATCGGCCTAATCATATAGCCTTCTAGTCATCCAGATTCCTAGCTATCTAGCAGAGTCTCTATCAGATATATCTTCCCATCCGCAACGCAGCAATTTTCCGTATTGTAAAAGTTTTCCTTGCTTATTTGAAATAAAATGGGTTCGACCGAAGCGACGGGTTGTATGGAAATCAGAAAAGTGTAGCCGAACTAACTAACTCTGCAGAACACTGTGGTCATACAATGAATACCCAACATCGACCAAAAAGTGAGTTTTGATTTTATCATAATTTTGTGTTAGGCTGTTCACTGAATATTTGTTGCGAAAACTAATCCAGTAAACTTTTAATTATGGTCCTATATCATTTTTGAAGTGCAATTGGAGGGCTCTTTTTAATGAAAGGATGTTTGGGTCCTGAAAAGATCCATGCTTTACGAGTAGAGAAACATAAAAAAAATAGGCTGTGTACCGCTGTAAAAAGGATCAATGACGCCAGTTCTCATTGAAATACCAGTAGAATGCATCAAATAAAGCAGTGAGTTGTTTTGTTTTCTTAAATAATATGTACCTACATGTAAACGCAGCATCACATTCATTGGTCAAATGCACTGTACATATAGTTTTCTATAATTGATGGATGAACTGGTGGATGCAATCTGTTAGCCGTAAGTTATTATGATGAATTATTAACTATTGGAAAAATATTTGTACAGCGCTCTTGAGGTATTTTTTTACAAAAAGGACGCTATACAAATCATTAAATTATTATAATACACAGTTCTAATAACTTAGTCGGAGCCATTCCGTTAAGTGACTTAAATACCACCCAGCAGAACTTGAACTAGATTCTTTCAGGACACTTGAGTCAGTAGAGAATTTTTACATGCTCTGAAAAGTGGGATTGCTTCAGTATATTGTGTCTTTGGAAAAATCTGACAGGAAAATAGTTTTTTTTTCTGAGTGAGTTATTTCTCGAAAAACAACATTGAACAGTGTAATGCATGTCCAAACATTATGTTCATAAATGATAATGCAGCATACGAGTATGTGTCTGTAACTAAAATTTTATACTGCACTCGTAATACGAGAATGGTTTTGCTCCAAATTTTATGGCAGCTGGTCTGCAACGCGATTTTTGTAATTGCATTCCGAACCCGATAACTCAGCGCTCTGGATATCATTGAGTTTTGTGAACCACATTTTGCGTTCGGTGCTTTTAGCTGGCCCTACTAAAAGTGTTCGCGGGCCGGACCATAAGCCAACAAGGTTTCCTACCCCTGGTCAGACAAAAAGAAAAAAAAAATTGATAATTCATACCTCATATTTTAACGTAAATATTTTTTTTTCTAGAATTATTGGAACGAAAACAAAAACCTTTTTTTAAGTGCAAATTTAATTGTTAGAAATATATATAATCTCACTAAAATACTTTTTGAAAAATATGTTTTTGCAACAGTAAAAGTGTTTTATTTGTACACGTTTAATGTAAAGATTAAAGAGAACCCGGGATAAATTTACAAACAAAAGGAGTGAAATTGTGTTGCACATAAAGAACGAAATCTATATATTTACTCGTATGTGAAAAAAGAAGCAAGCAAAAAAACTCTCGAACGGTAAGCTCATGAAATTTGTATAGATAGAGTGGAAGATACTCTTAGTATCGCGCTGGTGAAAGACCACCACTCAGAATTGAAACGTTTCTTGAATTGGCTTTTAGCCGTGTTTGGTGACCAGATTTGAATAGCCAGGTATTTCCCACCTTCCTCTTCCCCTTCTCCTTCCCCTCCCCAATACCTTCAGCCTCACAACATTCCCCAATTGGGGATGCCATAGTATCACTGGCTCCAAACGGATGGGAGCAGTTGGGACTCTTTTGCGGTATTCATATAAAAGTTTTGCAACATAATTTCGATAGTAAATTTTAAAATAAACTCTTAATTGGAAAAAAAAGAGAAAAGACCTCATATTGTTGCTTTAATATAAATACGATTAATATTTTGACAATGGCGGATTGTAAAAATTCTAAATTAAAATGCTAATGCTTATTTAAAACAAACTGTTAAAGGGTGTTTTAATAATATTAAAAAAAAACAATTTTTCTCAAATTAGCTGGTAAATCAGCGTAAAAAGAGGTGTGTTTTCTTGTTCGTCCTACCAACAACAGCCTCGGAAAGAGGTGAAACGATTAATTTGCCATCAACAAAAGCATTTCGGATAGAAATTAATCTCGGCGGCTACAAAGGGCCTTAGATTATAGCTTTCCGGTGCTTTGAAGGAATTTAATTCGTAGAAACAAAAATTCTGTGTTTAATTAATATTTCATTGAAAGGTGTTGTAGCGGGAGTGGGAGGGCTTTGTAGCCTCATGAATTTACACCCGCATTAAGGTTAATTAGAACTCCTCCCCCATTAATACATTAGGCGCTAAGTTTTGCAGGGTGAGGTCGATAACACTCCAACGCATGACTTTAATTAGTTGATTGGTTTGTGAATTAATGGATTTCGTGTTTCCACAGATCGAAGCAATCAGACTTTAAACTCTGCGCAATGAGAGTATGATTAAAATAACGTGTAGAGTAAACACAAAGTACTAGTAGTATTTTCTAATAGAGGATATTATAAACATCATTACCTATGATAAAAGATCTTACTTAAAATAATTTTTAAAAATAAGTTTTCGTTGAAGAAGATAATTTAATAAATCCTTAATGAAACGCGAACCGAAAAAAAAAAACAACAAAATTAAAATATCATGCCCAGGGTTCGATTTCTTATATGCGATTGATACCTTCTTATTTTCTATTGTTTTTTTCGGTTTCGTGTTTCATTTAGGATTGATAAATATTATCCTCTTCAATCATTAAATATTAAAACGAGGTTTATAAACCTCAATAATTTATTAAAGTAAATTGAGAAAGTCTTTGATTTAAAACAATACACTCGTCCATGCTTCAAAGTGATTTGTTTCAACTCCTTCCAGAAACGCGTGTAATTTATTTTTTATTTTTTAAGAAAGACAAATATTCCCTGGTTACGAATAAGCTGACAATATTTGAAAATCTCCAACTACCATCACACTAAGCGGAAGATGTTGCTTGTATCGTAATGGAGGACTTAGCCAGCCGAGGAATTGAACTCACGACGCCTGGGTGAGACTCAAACGCGATGCCAACTCAACCAATGACAGGTCGATTAATATTATGAAACACATTTTGAATATAGGGATCCATATTTTCATCTCATTTTGATCTTCACAGAGGTATAAATACGTGTCTAACCACTAAGGTACGCTTGTCCAAATGAGTTAGATCTTTAAATTGTTTTTTAGAATTGTTTGCATATTTGTTTCACATTATTTTTAACGTGGGTCCCTTTTTTAAAATTCTGTAAAACGAAATGAACACACATTTTTTAAATACATATATTCTTAAAACAATGCTTTTAAAAACAGTAATAAAAATGCAATCTTCAAAGGTTAGATTAATTAGTTTCAGCATCCCTAATATGATATGGATCGAGAGGGAAGCCTCTCAGCCACCTACTCGTACATGAGTTCAAATAGTTTTTATTTTCGTTTCGTTAGTAAATGCAAATTCACGTGCAAATGCATCAATTTTAATAGATATATTTTTTTGAGCATTTCTAATTTATTTTTCACATTGTTTCAAAAGAAATATTATATTAATAGATTTAATTATCAGGCCGTGTTATTTAATTATCAGGCCGTGTTATTTAATTATCAGGCAAGTAGTCAATTTCGTTTCGTGGTAGTATAAAATAAAATAATCTATTTTCTTCAATTGGTTGATACTTATTTTGTGTCGTCATTATTAATAAATTAATTAGAATTACTTTGTTAACACCGCTGTTTGAAAAAAGTATTAGTAGTCAAATAAATATTACTAAAAATCTAATGTTTTTTATTTTAAATAGCTATCTATCTATTTACTTTCACAGTAATTAACCATATTTAGATTTTTTTAAAAGTAAATATAAATTATAATGACAATTATTATTTTATTTTTTATGCATTGTTATTTTCTTGATTTTATTTATATTAATAAAAAACAACATGTTTTTAAAATTTCTAATATAAATTTATTATTTTAATTTTTTTAATATTTTTTTTTATTTTCAATTATTTTTTACATTTTTTATTAATTAAATACTCACCTACTTTCATTAGCAGTTGTTAATAAACAAAGTAATTTTTATTAATTTACTAGCTGATGTATACCCGGCCTTACTCAGGATTTTTTTTTTGGAATAAAGTTATGAAGTTCTGAATTCTTGCTTGTCATTAGGGTGTCATAATTGATTTGAAAGCAAAAGTAACTCCAAATAAAGAAACATTCATTTGAATATTTTATTTCATTCCAAACGTTTATTTTTTCAAAAAATATCTAAATTATAAAGTTCTTAAGTAGGTACCGAATCGTGTTCTCCGTTTTGAAAATATTCTTCTCAAAAAACCTTCTTCTTTTGAATATGCAATCTGTGGCTAACCAGAGTGTTACATCTATGAGCTAACTAAATAAAACTTCCCGGGTTCAATGTTTTTCAAACTAATTTTAAAACGTTATAGCAACAGTCTTACATATTGGATTTTATTCGAAGAACTTTTCAAACCTTCCCGACACTAATAAAAATAAACTGTGCTATTTTCAGCGAAACCAGTCCAGTAATTTTCTAGAAAATCGTTGCCAAATAATCAAACAAACATTAATTTTTACATATATAGATTAAAGTAATCTAGTTTGCATGAATGTAATCAAATACGTATTAAAGTTCTTGCCCATAAAATTATAAACTAGAGTAAATATTATGAATATTGCATAACATATTATACAACAAGATACACTATTTGCACGTTTTCTGAATAATCGATTCTCGATAGTGAAATGCTCATAATCGAATTAAATTTAAAAAAAAACTACGCTGCACAAAATATTACTCCTCCTGCTTTAATGACATTATTGTTGCAAGTGATTACTGTTACTTTTAATTGGTAGCTCAACCAAATTAAGATAAAAATTCCCGCTTTTCATCTTTAGCTCGTACTTTCATGAAGTTGCTTCGTCGCAGCATCCCCGTTCGTCCCGCAGAGGGATGGAGTATACACGATGGTAGTTTATCACCAGCATTATCTCCTGGCTTCAGAGGGGGTGGCTGTAGACTTACAGGGTGGATTATTCGAGATAATTGAGGCTTCGTCAGGGCTAAAGCCCCACACGTATAAGGGAAGGTTTCGGGGGTGTAGCCGGTGACTGATGCTTTCAGGAAATCGAATTATATTAATCGGAAACGGTTATTCACTTTGTATATTACAATGGTAAAATGTTTCCCGGGTAATGCTGACAATGTCCATTTGATTTTCAATCGTAAAGGGGTTTTGATATATTCCTGTTATTCCTCTTTACAACATTCGTGGTAAGTTTTTGCCGATTTTACATAGCTCTCACTCACTCGAAGCGTACAGTTCTTTTTAGATTGTCAATCAATTACATACATGAGCGACCACCGTTTGTTCTGTCACAACTAAGAATACCATCCAATGATATTAAATTTATCATCAGTTAGTCGTGCTACATATACAGTCTCCCTTGAGGGTGGATATTATGTCGTTAATGACGATTACCTTTGCTTTGCTTCTAATCCACTCATTAGTTCATATTTTTCTTGTCTTTTAATGTATTATTCTCTAATTTTGCAAAAATATACTATTTTAAAGCTATTTCTATGATAATCATTTTGGTAACAACGTTTTTGGTAAAAGAAAACTTAAATTTTCGAAGTACTTTTTCGCAAACACGCCAAGCAAGTTGTTATTGTCACGTGAGAATTTTTGGTTATAAGATGTTGAATTTCATCCTTCCTAAAACATGGGTACCTGCCTTCAAGACCTTGGTTTAGTTCTTCATTCCCCTATAAACGACCCCTACACAGAATCCCTAAAATATGACAAAGTCTTATCTATCCTGGATATGATCTAAGTAAAATTTAAAAAAGAAATTAACCAATTCCTCTCTAAGTTGTAAGTAACTTTGGAATTTTCTAACAAGCAGTAGATATTATTTTATATATGTATTATATTATTAAATATTGAATGTGTAAAACCGTAATACAATGACAATGTACATATTATATATCTGATTCAACGCCAGAATCGTTTAAACAAAGTTCGCGGCACACGTGTTAAAACCAAATTTCCAGCTTCTAGTGTGTTTTCCTCGATTGCTTTTGAGATAGCCCCGCCCGGACCGAAAACCAAAGACTGCATTAATTACCACCAAGCTTTTTACATGAATATTAATATATTTTTAATAAATATGTAAAATACGGGGAGTCAAAGCTTTGACTATGCAAATAGGTTTTCTGAAAGAGCAGGTGTAAAGTGGGAAAAAAGATCAACAACGGTCCGGGTACTTTAAGGATATCCTTCTGCGTACCGTTTATTAACAAAGATTTACATATTCTACCCTTATAAATTAATACTAAAAATATCATAAATAGTATGACGCGCGAAGGGTTATGTTTAAAAGAGGCATCGCTAGCTTTATCTAGCTGATTGGTATAACTTTACTATAAAGTAGTAAAAACTCTCGATCTCTGAGCTTTGGACTAGGTCATTATGGTTGTTTTAACTTGCAGTTATTTGCAATTCAAAATTGGAACTTTACTTTAGACTGTCCATTCCTCATACAAGACGCTATATTCCACGTGTTCTATTTTTGAGGTGAAAAGGTATTTGAAATCGACGCCGGGTATGGGAAGGCAATCGCGCCCAAACGAGCAACAATTTTTGTCAAAGTAATTTACTACTCGGCTAAAAATAAACATAGTACCACCATCTAAAAGAACATCGCATTTTAAATAAAAGATATGAAAGTGTATACCAGTACTACTACATTGCCAACATTTGTGGCGGCCGGACGTCGCGATTTTCAAACGCGTAAAGCGAATCCATGATTTTTGACATCCCAAATTCGACAATGTGTCCATAAACGGGTTCATATCTCATAGACTAATTTTCCGATCCGAGTGAACCAATTGTTGCTTTAAAGACACTATATAATACTATACTAAACAATTACAATTAGCTGATAATAGTTCGAAAAAATGTGGCAAGTCATAAACGAAATCTCAAATAGAATGCACAAAGTACAGACATTCCCTGAAAAAATTGTAACAGTAGATAAACTAGTATGAATGGATATGGGAAAAATTACACATAAATGTAATGATTTTTTTACAAATGTTGCCTCAGATTTAATAAATAACTATTCTACATTTAGAAACAATACATCTATACCTATTCAAATGGACAATACTCATGTCCCATCTAAATTTAACCGCGTAACTGAATCATAAATTTAAAAACTCAACACACGTACAGCCAATGGTCCAAACAAATTGAGCTGCACTACAATCAAATCAATTAAACAACCTCTCCTTACCTCTCCAATATATATTTTATTCTTACTTAAAAAAAACACTTTCCCAAACGCTTTTAAACTCTAAAATATTGTACCAACCCATAAATCTGGAACAATCTCTAAACTAGACAATTACAGACCAATATCGCTGATATCCAAACTTTCAAAGATATTAGAAAAAATAATAAAGATACAAACCCTAGAGTTCCTAGAGTCTAATGTACTTTTGTCCTCAAATCAATATGGTTTTAGATCAGGTCTTAGTGATGGCTTATTTAATCTAACTAGAAATATATATGAAAAGCTTAACAATTTTCTTAGTCTTAAAAAAGGCGTTCGATACCATTAATCATAATGTACTGATTAGAAAACTCAATAATATGAGAATTAGAAATAATTGTCTATCATTATTAAAAAAAAAATCTACTTGATCGATGACAACGTATAAAAATTGGTGCTATTATTAGGAAACAAGAATCTGTGGAGCATGGGGTTCCTCAAGGAACAGTTATCGGCCCGTTATTGTTCCTCGTTTACATCAATGATCTATTTAACAAGAAATGAGTTCTGGGAATACAGTTAAGTACTTATGAATAATCTTATGGAATAATCGGATGGGGGGGGGGTATATTCTTTATGTAAAAATAATGTTACATAAAGAATATACCTTCCCCTCCATACAATTATTCCATGAGGCTGAACTGTTAGATATAAGAAAAATGTATTATCTATAGTGCCTAAAATACAAATTTTCAAGAAAAAAACTATTCCCAAAAAACGAAAACCGCTTTAGTAACAGAATAAATAACGTACTTGAAGTACTTTCGTACCTTTGCGCAAAACTAGACTCGCGCAGAGACATGGTTTTTTATTACTCCTAAAATTTATTATTTACTATCCACAGAATGTAAATGTCCAAATGTATCGTCTTTAAACACATACAAAAATGTTATAAATAATGGATTACAACCAAAGATATCAACCTTTTCCTGCTATAATTGTATATTTTTTACCACGTTCTTTTCTTTTTTTTTCATTTTCTTTTTCTTATTTAACTTATAATTTTTATTTAACTTACCTTCAACATTCATGGATTAATACAAATATGCTAATATACTGCTACTAACCGATACCAGGTATACCCACGCACTGGCGTTGCCTGTGTGGGATTTTTTGTTTTATATACAATACACGTCGGTTTATGTGCGTGTGTTCAGATGTATGTATAAGTTAATATTTTAAAAAAATGTTTATAACCGTTGTACCTTGTTTGTGTAATGTATGTATCAAAAAATTAAATAATAATTAAAATAATAAATAAAGATAAAACTCATTTGGAGTTTTAATTGTATGTCTCAAGAAATCAAAAAGATTGTGAATTCGATTAAACAGGTCCTGTCAAAAATGTTAATAAAAAGTTTTTTTTTTAATCCTATTATTGCATGTACGTAACTTGTAAAACTTTCCAGAAATACCAATTCACAACGACATTTCTTGAAATATATCGAAGTCTTCCAATGTTTAAACAGCATTTCCGCCGATAATAACGTATTACGCAATTGCACGTCTCAATTTTTCTTCCTAAATTTCAAGATGGCTGAAGCGGGATAGAAAAGAAAACCGAACGACACCAAAATTCGGAAATTGGTAAATCGTGCCCAGAATAAATAAGTTCTCCTTTCACATGTTTCATAAAATGTATGCTTCTGTTGAGTAACTGCTGATTTATAACAATTCCAGAAATATTCGTTTTCTCTCCTTCACAAAAGTTTTCATTTGACTTCACCAAAAATACCTACAAAAGGCTTTTGTTCCCCGAAAGTTCAGGGAACAAATATCAACCTCCATGTGAAACTGAGGCAAAAATCATTAAGTGAAAGATAATTCTGGTGTCTTTTGTTCACGTTTTTCTTCACAATTCGCAGAATCTTCCATTTCGACTAAACCTTAATTCTTTGTGATTTTCTGACGAAGTTATTTATGACTTTTTTGGTTGTTTGTATTAAAGTAATTAGGACTAGTTCAACGAAACTGATTTTAACATGAATACATCGAATTAATTATGAGCTTTTTTAATATTTATTTTTAGCGTTAAAGTAACGCACGAGGATACAATGCAATGTTACGAATGACCGGATCCAGTTGAACTATGAAATTCTCGTCGGGGTAAACATTCTTAAAGAAGTGGTACCGGGAAGAAGATAGAAAGAAGTAGGATTGGGAAGTACCTGGCTATTCAGATCTTATAACTAAACACAGCTCGTGTATTTTCAGGCAATGATTCGATTCTGAATGGCGGTCTTTCACCTGGGTTTACTGAAAGTATATATTACTCTATAAGGGATGAATATCAAAGTGCTTGATTTAATTTGTTTTAAGAATTCAATTAAATTTTCTAGAATTAAAGGCCTTACATGAATAGAGTGAAATTAAAAGAAAACGCCCGTTTATCGCTTCGCACAGACATCTCCGTTGTATTGTATTCGAGTTAATAGTTTTTAACAATATTTATTCGACTATACGCCCATCCGGACTTTTATATGATATTTTAGAACAAAAAATATTGAGCTCTCTAAAATTATAAGTACCTGCATAGAGTTTGTTAAATCTCAAAGTAATGTTAAACGACATTTTAAAAACGTTTAACGGTAACGTAAAATAGAAAACTAAAACAATATTATAACGCAAATCATTAACGCTACGTTATCCACAATACATACTGTAATCGTAGGATCATCAAAGTTCTGGTGTAGATGACGCTTTATTATATAAATGGAGTCAGCAAAAATATATTAACAATACCTCCAAACTTGTTAGAACTATTAGTTAGTGATAAGACTGATGGTTGGTTGTGTACGTGTTGTCGAAAAATACTACATTTTGTCTTGTGTTCCCCGTCGCTATATGGAGTTTAATATTGGCGATGATGGCAGGGCTGTCAATTAGGTGGTTAATAAATCTATATTATATAAATAGATCTGAAATATTTATCTTGCCAGACAGCGTAATTAGATGCAATTGACTCACCGAACTTACGTGAATAATGTTTTCAATTGGGATTTTGGGTTTATAATCTACATACCTAAGATATTTGTGCTGAACCAGTTCTATATTGTTAGAGACTTTATACAAATGGGACCAAATAGTTAATTAAACTTCACTTGGTTTCTAACTAATGAAGTAAAGAGCGTTTTCATATTATCTAAAGACTTGAAATCAATTAATGTTCTACAAAGAGTGTAACCTGAACGTTTACTTAGACAATGAAAAGAATAGTTCAGTAAAAAAGGTTTATTTTATAGAGCATGTTGGGTTACGATGGTTAGTGAAAAGTTACGTTAAATAATAATTAAGGCTCTCATAAAATTATGAATATTAACTCAGGGGCGTACCAAACTCGAAGATGCACTGATAAAAAGTTAATTTAACATTAAGTGAGGCCTGAACAATAATCACCTAGGTAGTTTTGCAATTCCAATTATATAAGAAACATTTAAGTTTTAAAGAACTATTTGACTACCAAAGGTAAGATTGTCTCGATATTTAAATGAGCTCCATGTCATTGTGGAATCACGAATTGAAAGATGCTCAACAGAGCTTAAATAGGGATTCTACATACAAAGATGAAGGGGTCCTTTTGAATATCCATGGCCACCTCGAATTAGTTTATGTGAGAGATCTGCGCTGTGGGCAGGTAGTCTACTTGTAATGTCCAATATCATAGACAAGAAACGGGATGGGTTTTTTAGGCGTTACAAGGAAGCCAAGCATCTTTAAAGTCTGTTAAGTTTCGTTAATGTGAGCAAAGAATATCAAGCTTCCATCGAGTTTGTGACACTGGTGTTAATTCAATATTATTTAATGTATTTATATTCATGTAAGTTATGACAAGGATTTTTTGCAAATAGCATTATTTGAATATTAGTTGAGCTATTCCGAGAAACCTTCGATCATTTGGACTTCCCAGTTGAATCATATGCTTCAAAATATTATTAAAAACCTTTAATAAGTATTTTGTAATACTGTCTGATTCTCGTTGAAATTCTACAACGTTTTGAACGTCAGCCCCAACGTATTTATTCTCTTGTCTCTAATGAAGTCTTCGCGTACCAAGCAGTGAGTTACTATTAATTATTCAAAACGCAGTAACGCCATACTTCATCAAGGACAGTCTAACAATTGCATTATGCAAATGCTACTCGGACTCTCTGGGTTGTTACGGAATATTTCAACTCGGCTGCGGCGTGAAAATAAAGGGAAATTTTAGCTTGCATCATTTTTAATCTACTGTTTCAATATCGACTCCTGGTACATTAAAATGTTGTTGTAAAAAAAAGTTCTTAATTGAACTACGTTTGTGAGGATGAATTAAGTTAGCTGGAAAATTATTTGCGAAAAGTGCCAATATTTAGAAAAACCACTAATAAATAATTTAAGTAAAGTTATTATTAAAAAAATAAATATTATCTACCACTGTAATATTGAGAGTGATACGAGCAGTTCTATTTATCTCATTTTAATTATTTCAAATGCATTTATACATTTTAAAGATAACTGG
>JAHDVE020006664.1:0-148964 GCA_022606495.2 Halesus radiatus
AGAATTATTATTATTATTATTTATTTCTATGTTCAAGGGTCTAGAGTTGTTGCCAAGCGGAACATGATTATTCACTGAGAGATATTCTTCGAATTTTTAGTGTTTTTTTCTTATTATAGCATCGTATCATATGTTCTTTGAATCTAGTTGAGAAAGTCCTTCCCGTCTCTCAAGTGCAGGTTGCGTTACAGTTATATATTAATTAATTATGTAACTATGATTAATTAAGTTTAGGATTTCTACTTTTTGAGTTTTTGGGGCTTGTTCCTATATTGATCCTAAAACCTAAATATCTTTACAGATATTGGACCGAATAATTCCATCAAGGAAATTTTGTCTTTTTTTATTATTGTGTAACGGATATATTAAATTGATTTTATTTTTACATCTTTTCATTTTTATAATTTTTCAATGTTATTTGCCTCATGGACGTTATGAACCGCGATTTTTTTATTGTTTCCTTTTCTTTTTTAAACACGTTTTTTGTCTAAGGGAATGTTAATGAGGCTGTGTAACATTGAATGGTAAGCTGTTAATTTTTGGGATCAAGGATGAGTTGAGTTTGCATTTATTGTTGTATCCGTAAAAGTTGGTTTGCTAAATATGTCAAAGGTATGTCTATTATTACTTTTACCGATTGCAAGATCATTTTTAAATGCTTAAAGTTTCGTGTGTTCTTTATTATTATTTTTAAGAGCAAGAACTAATCTGCATGGTTGTTTTGATATTTTGCATGAATCCCAAATTTTTATACTGGAAATTTCATATTTTATGGCAACTTTTAAACATCTCTAATGAAAAGTTACCAGTTTGCATATCCAATATTGATCTTTGGGATAGTCGATATATTTTTGGTTACGTCACCAGGTATTGTCACAAGATAAAATTTTGCTTGGCTTGGAAGCTCTAAATATAATCGATAAGTGTGGCATTTTATCATCACTGTTTACCCTTGTTGTGACATTGTGCACCAACACGTGTAAGAAGTGGGTTAGATCACCCACGCAACGAGCAAGAAAAAGCCTTGAAAGCGCTTGGAAATTGACATGGGATTTCGTGATTATTAATACAAAAACTGAAATTTCCATATATTCCTTAGTATCTGGCACACTTTGGTATTCAGATACTGTTTATGGAATGAGATATTGGACGTGTGAAACGTGACCTGGCGCCCAGCGTTTTCGTAACGGTTTACTCTCGCGAGAACTCGAGTATCGTTATTTGTTATACGTGAACGGAGCCTAGTTTCACGTTAGACAGGCGAATTTCATATTTGTTCCAACAAGAACGATTTTACAGATTATTTTTTATCAACAAAATATGAAAAACTTTTTTAAAGTGTATACTGCACAAGAGTATCAACTGCTCCCAGCTGTCCGGAGCCAGTTAAACTACGGCATCCTCAATTGGGTTATCTAGTGGGTCTTAAGGGAGTGGGGAAGGGATGGATATGGGGCGGATGGAAGTTGGGTAGTACCTGGCTATTCAGATCTGGTCGTCAAGCACCGCCAAAGTCTCCCGGTAGGGAGGAGTATATTGCTCCTGACGAAAATCTCACAGAATATCAACATATTTTGCGTCAGTGAGGGGCAACTGCCCAATCTTTTTTTAAATTTTTCTTTTTCTCCTTACCTTAAAGTTTATAAGTCTATTGTCTTACAAATATTAATTATTAAGTATTTCGAATTGTGTACTTTCACAGGGGCGATACTAAGAGTATCCACCATCTTTTAGTGTAGTAATTACGCTAATGACCCGTAAGCCGGGGTCTATATCTTTATTATATAAGTGAGAATTTTGGACGAAAAAAACGTTGTTGTGAAATGAGAAAGAGAGAAAGTGATTTTATGTTGCTTTTCAGAGCCAGTGAGTCTATGACACTCCCAAGAGAGGATAATTTTGTATCATGAGGAAACAGCCAAGGAAAATGAGTAGTGGAAGGCGACGGTTGTTAGGGTGGTGTCGTGCCAAAAGAAGAAGCATACAAGGCAGAGAAAAATAAGTAAAATACCTTTTAGGCTGTAAGCCTCCACCTATAGATTTTCATTAAAAAAAATGTTGATTTGACACAGATAAGATACACAATTCGTGAACACAATTCTTCTACTTGTACTCTTACAACGTTATTTAAGATTATGTAAATCGGCGTTACACAAAACCTTGTAACAGATTAAGCACATTTTTTTCAGTTTCTTTATTCGGCAAGTAAACAACGGCAAATAGCAATTACTATAAGCACCTAGGATCTGGACGTAATAATAACCGTAGGTATTTGGTACCTGCCCAGTGCCCACGAGCCCACGACCGTGGTACAACACTAGACTTTTCTCAGAGTATTTTCTCTTTTAGTCTTGGCCCGGAAAACTAGCCAGCGTGAAACTAGATTGTTGGCAAGAACTAGAGACGAAGAGTAGGGTTATTGATGCCGGTGATGTTGAGCAGACTAGATTGTACCAATATTCATAAACGAAAGTGAAAACTTTTTGATAGTTGTTAAATATCACAACTTTCTTTAAATCGTTCATATTTCTACCAACAGCAATGTTCAACTACCCCTTATACAATCATATCGGAAACCCTTGCTTTGATAAAGTACCTCTAGAGATCAATATCTTATGCTACGTCCCTGAAACTATCTCTTTTCTAAATTTGTTTTTCCCAGCTTTATTTGGTCGATGAACAAATTGGATGTCTTCCCTTTAGAACTTTCGAGAGATTTTTATTGTTCTTCTGGTTTCCATAATATCTTTTTTAGGAAGAAACCACACCAAACTTAACATTGAAAGGTGGGTTAAATCCCAGTACTGGAAGGAATGGGAGAGGACACCCGGAATGAGATAATCCGAAGTACTCATTAACGGACCTAACCAAAGACGAACCAGGAAACTACTTAATATGGATAGAAAATCACTGAGAGAACTGGTAGGACTGCTAACTGGGCACTGCCACCTCAGGAGGCACTTGCAGCTATTGGGAGTGAAAACCACCGATAGATGCAGGAACTGTGAAGAGGACGAAGAGACTTCAATTCATCTATGGTGCCAATGTCGGGCATAGATGGGAAGAAGGCTCATCTACCTGGGAAGACACATCGTGGAATCAAGAGACATAGCCGAATATCCAATGACAATCCTGATGAACTTTTTCTAAGGGACCGGGTTACTGTCAAACCAATAAGGTAAAATGAGAGATAGCACAATCGCCCTATGGCCTGAGTTCTCACGGGAGATGCAAACCGTCTCTATATCAATAAATAAATAAATAAGGAAAGTAAAAAAATAAAAACATGCCCACGTTTCGAAAGACGGAGCAAATTTGAAAAATTCGTACCAACCGAAAATGTTGCTGGTGTCATGATGAAGGGCTTAGTAAGCTGATGATAATCCAACGCATTTCTCAGCTTAGCCACTAACCGCCATTATTGGTACTTAGGGATTGGTATTTTGTATTTTACATTATTTGTGTCAGTTTTGGAGAGCGATTGCATTATCAAACATCAAAATGAAGCATCAGAATCGTGACAAATTGTGAAGCTTACAGGCGACGTGTAAAATTTTATTTACAAACCACTTAAAACATTCCAAGAGCTGTCAGTCTAGCAGAAATTAGATCATTTTAGTTAGTGCAAATACCTATCCTTCTCATCGTATGTCAAAGGGTATGACATGGGTATTTTAGTTTGAACTCTGTTGAAAATTGTTCTACGCCGTAAAGTTTTAAAGATGCAATAATTAACTTGTTTTAAGTTAAAAAGAGAACATGGTTGTTTATATTTTGAAGCTGTTACAGAGATTTTGGTAGAAAAAACTATTTGGGTCATCAATGTTAATCGCGTGTCCAAATTGAAAATGGTGAAAGTGTTACGCATTATTGGTGTCAAAATATCCGTCATTTTCTTCTGTTGTATGGCCGGACTTTATTTTATTTTCAGCAAACAACAGCAAAGAAGAATAAACGACTAATTTTGTTGATATTGTGTCAAATATCAGATTTTTTTTAAATATTTTGTTATTGTGCAAGAGTTTTAGGGAATATCACTTGGACTTGGCGAATTTTTGACATTCAAGTCTCAATGAATAAAAGATACAAGATAATATAAGATAATAAAACGGCCATTTTCAAATATCCAATGCACAGTTCACACCCCAACATGAAAAACTACACACAGCCTACCCTTTGGGCATAAATCAATGCACGTCACGGACACATATAAAGATTAGGTTTCTTTAAGCAGTTATAGTAATATTTTGTTTAGAAGATTGGTATTCACTTTGTGGCGTTATTATTAATAAATTAATCAAAAATTACTTTACAAACATCACTTTTTTAATAAATACATATCAACATGTTTCGAAAGCGAAGCTTTCCTCATCAAGACATTCAGAATACTGTATTAATAATCAATTATGTACGTTCTGGTGAGGAAATCTTCGCTTTCGAAACATGCTGATATTTATATTTAAAAAAATGGTGTTTACGAAGTAATTTTAATTCATTTTTAGTTTAACTAATTATAAAAATAAAAATAAATTATAGTTTATCTGGAGTAACCTCCACACACGAAATTATTTCCCTCGTGGTTAATGATATCTTTGGGGATGCTGTGTGGAGGGTCTTTTGGGGAATAGGGAGGAGTGAACCTAGGCCTTGGAGAGACCCATGTTGTAGGAGGGAGCAAACACAAAGGTCGGCAGGTCATTCCACAGCCAGGATGTTGAACATAATAACGAGTCATAGAAGCGACCCGTTCTCGTGTATTTACATACATAAAAGAGAAAACTCAATATGATTCCAAACTGATAATAATAACACTGGTCAACAAATTAAAATTATTTGTCCATTCGATAAAAGCTGAATATTTTGAAGAAGGCTGTGTTTCTGATAGGTAAAATAATAAATATAATAATAAAAGCAGTGTCACGTATACAGTTTATTTTATTTATGGTCTTATATAATATGTTACGCAACGTTTCAAAATCCCTAGCGGCTTAGTACTGAGGTCGATATTATTGATCAATCTTTAGGTATTTATAAGTAATTTTTATTTGTTTGGCGATTGACTTTTGCTTGTGTAGATCTGTGGAATCTCCTTGAAGTGTCCAAGAGTAATCTACAACCATTGGTGGACTCCATTTTCTTTGATACTGCTTTACTGGCTACATCCTGATGAAGATGCTTACCATGCTTCTTACTTACGGTACTCAAGTTATCCGAGAAAAAATCCGATTGAGAGTTTAAAAAAAATAATTTTCAGAGACATGTTGCACCCCCTGTTATAATATATAATTACATCAGTGAATATCTTGACGCAGCCGTCGTGTTTTTTTTTTTTTTTTAATTTTGAAAGCTGACCATGTAGTTAGTTCTATGAGTTTTTACACCGTGGAAAATTGGTGATCTTTCTAAATCTCTCTTAATTGCTCTCCTACTGCTGTTTTAAATTAGCATTTTTTTTAAAGCAAGGCAAACATTCCCGCGTTATGAAACCTGACAATATTTAATAATCACCCACCACCATCTCAGTAAGCGGAAGGTGTTGCTTGTGTCGTAATGGAGGACTTTTTAAGCCGATGTTTCTAAATCCAATTTGGCTGGTGGTGTTGGAACCGATAAAGCTTTGCAAAGAGAAACAGGCTGCATAGCCAACTCGGTGGATGTTAGTATAATCGATATATTTCTTTTTCTTTCTTGACACTCTAGATATATTAGTTAGGCAAAAATAGCAATCAGTGACATGATCCTTTAGCTTGCATCAGAATTGCATAGGGTATTATTGATTGTCGAGGTCCATTAGACATCCTCTGAGAGTACGTGTGCATAGACATAGCTTATGTGAGGTGCCCATAGTTTATCCTGGCTTACCTGCTTTGCACTTAATATAAGGTTCGTATGCTTTTTTTATCTAGGAAAGTATTTTTTTTCCTTTTGCTATGGTGGGGTAAATTCACGTTCTCCTACACGTTCGATGCATTTTTTAATACTAATTTTATATAACTTTTCACAGAAACACGTTCAAACGCAATCCTCATTCTAAAATACGCAAACAAATATAGTGCAAATAATACAGAACAGGGTTGCACTGTAGTATTATTTTTCTCAAATATTATAATATATTACAATACAAAAATCCGAATCAACCAAAATCTGAAGTCCTGCAAAAAATATAATGACTTTTTAGAAATCATAAAGGGGCATAAAATCTGTTGCCAGTGCAATTGGATAATTTTTATAGTTCCATTTTTGTAAAAAACCACCTCAGGGGCGCTGTACAGATATTACTTCCTACTCTCTAACTAATTATGTACCTACTTACAAGGAGAACATTTTTGTCATTCTTTCATCCTTTATTTTCAATTATTTATTTAAATGCTTGTTGAAAGCTCGTCAATATGAAGCTTGTAAAATATTCTCAACCAAAATAAAAGTTCTTCGATTGTTCTTTACACCTATTAATTATTTTTGTGTTTAATTCGTAGAACTCCATTTAATTTTAAAAAAAATAATATAAATCATATTTAAGTTCTGCAAGTATTTTTGTTTTTATTATTGTGACAGCTGTTTCGGCGTTCAAGACCATTTTAAAACTACGGATAATCCATAACACATTGTGACTTATTTATATGATTTTATTTACCCCCCCCCCCATTCTAATTTGTACGGGTTATTAAAAATAATGATTTATTATCGGTAAATCCGATTTAGCTAGAATATAATTAAAAATCTTTGTTTTTTGAGGTTTTTACATTTATAATGTGTTTCCCCGTATTTAAATCATAATGTTTTCTTAATTGATGTATTTAAATGTGTTTTATTGTTTTGTTAATGTTTAAAAGCGGTGAATCTTATAATTTTCCTTACTTTATTAATTAAAGTTACGTTAGGATCATTCGTTCGTTTATTAATTTCTGATAAAAAAAAAAAAAAAAAATAGTAAAAAAAAGTTCTTTACACCCTTCAACATTTTCTAATACTCGAGAAAATGGCTTCATAAATCCTCCCACAAAACTTTATTTGCTTTGCCTTTCAATAAAATGAAATGTCAACACGAAAATAAATAAAGGCTGTCTGAAACTGAAATATTTTTTTAACCTCAGACAAATTTTACCGAACCAGTGTTTTTAATGTAACTATATATATCTAAACGTTCATACTGGGAGTGTTGTTAATTTTGCATATTATAATTTAGTATTACAGATCGATGAATTGGTGAATACATTTGCTAGTCAAAATTTTTATGTTAGATTGTCCATAGTTAATGAACGATAAGATAGAGAATTGAAAACTCATGTATTTGAACAGCGCCCTTGAGGTGATTTTTCACTAGAATAACACTATGCAAATCATCCAAACATTATTATTATTATTACTGTTAGTTAATTAGACAATGGAATATGTATATCAATAAAAGGGTATTTAACAAGCATTTTATTTTATTGTAATACCAGCTGACGTGTTCCCGGCCTTGCTCGGGATTATTTATTTTTTTGGAATAAAGTAGGTATGAATAGGCGAGTAGGGAGAAAGTTTATCAATAATTATTAAATACTAGCTGATTTTTTAATAAATTTATGAAGTTTTGAATTCTTGTTGTAGTTTGGGTGCCATAATTGATTTATCAGCGAAAGTAATGCCTTGTGGCGACTATTATTATCTCTGAACAAAGAAGCATCCATTTGAAAACTTTATTCAAAATATATGTAAATAAAAAGTTTTAAGCAGGTACCTACTTGTGTTTTCCATTTTGAAAATATTCTCCCCAAACAAACCTTCCTCTTTTAAATATGCAATCTGTGGCTAACCAGAGTGGTATATCTATGGTCTAACCGCAATACAACGTGGCGGATTCAACGTTTTTCAGACAAACTTTTAAACGTTATCGCAACAGTTACAAATTGGATTTCATTCAAACTGCTTTCTAAACCTCCCGTCACTAATACGAACAAACTGTGCTATTTCAGCGAAACCGGTCTGGTAATTTTCGAGAAAATCGAGGACACACAGACTAAACATAGAGATATATTATAGTTATTTATATTACAATATTTTAAAATCTTAATTAATTACGTATGTATGTTTTATTTATGTTTAAAATAATTTTCTGTTTTTTGTGGATTTTTAGCTGAAATCTTTGAATGAACCATCGACTGTATAATACATTTAGGTGCGTAAGTCTTACATATAGAAAGCAGGGCCGTTAAATCCGTTCTGATAATTCATATCTCTACTAGTTTTCCATTATTTTTTCCAGTTTCTCAACATCCGCTTCCTGTTTGAATATTGGCGATCACAGCCACTGGTGGACGTAAAACATTCAAAACCCTTTGATTATACCTACGTCCTATGTATATAGGACGTAGGTATCCAACTCAAATTAAAATTTCAACCTACTGTCTTGGGATCTTACTTGATGTTAAACTCCCGCTGGGATTTACACATTAACGGAACTTCAAAAAAGCTAATAAAACTCATTTACTTTTAACAAGGATCTAAATATATGTGCTTTATGCCACTCTCATTTGAAATATGGAATATTGCGATGGGGCTCGACTGCATCAAATTACATAAAACCACTAAATAAAACTTAGAAATGCATCATATAGACCATTTTAAAGGTCCCCATAAGGACGTAAGTAACGGAAATTTTCAAACAGTATTCTGATTAATCATCTCAAAAAAGACAAAATGGCTATTACTCCTCATAATCATAATACCGGAGCAAAGCAACTAGACAAGATAAATGTACCTAAGTGTAATACTACTTTTGGACAAAGAAGCTCTGAATTTTTAGCTATCAAATAATACAATAAACTCCCACTAAGTATCAAACAAAGTAATTCAATCAATAATTGCATTGAGTCCAGCAAAACATGGCTTAAGGAATTAACATATGAATAACTGACTAATATATTTAAAACAACGTCATATAAGTTACTGAACATACCCTACCCAAACCTAGAAGTTGAAATATAGAAGTCGCTGTAATCCCCTTATTCAAAACCTAGTTCGACTCAGGACACGATCTGCTATTGAGGACTATGAAAAAAATTCTATAATTCATATGTATTTTTTTAAAGATGCCTTACCTTAAAATGTCAAAATTATAACGAAATTAATAAAAAAATAAAAATAAATCATTATCCCTGCCTAAAATATTCTAAAAGAGCGATAGCGTAAACTGTTTCTTCACCTATCTGTGATCAAACACAATATTCATTGCAAAGAAGCATTTAAATATCACGTTAAATTAACACAATTGATTAGGCACCTCGGGTCCCCATAGTCAAGAGATCCCCAAGCCTACAGCCTACAGATATCACCCTTAGATTCTTCCACCCCCGTAAGCGATAAGGGCGCTATTTGAATTCGTGCAATCGACTTAGATGTTTTAAAACAATTATATATTTCTAGAGAGGAACGAACAAACATAATGACACGATTAAAAAGTTCAATATAAACTGAAAGTACTCACAAATCATCTTTTTGGAGAAGTTATTTGTTTTAATGTATAAGTTCGATAGGTTGGGCTAGATTAGTTCAGATAAGGTTGGGTCAGTTAGGTACAAGATGATTCATCAATCATCACATCATAACAGGTATTTGTAATATTGTAAATATGCATGTTAGTTGTAAGACTCTAGTTTTAAGCCATAGTGGTAAGTCATTGGAGTATTGTGTATAAAATATGCACTTGGTCATAAATACGTATTAATTTTAAGTCACTGGTTATATTTAAGTCTAAATTATAAATCACTATCATATTACCTTGTAAGCCATTAGTAATAAATCTTAGCTCTAAGATATTACACTTACCTTACAGCTATTTACGGATTTAATTTTTTTTATTAGTGACTATGTAAATAAACATGTGAAATACAAAATAAGGTGCAAGTATAAAAATGGTAACAGAATAAAGTTTAAAATGCAAAATCGTGCATATATCAGTTATTATATTTTATTAATTATTTGATTAATATCTACATGGTTCTCTGCCAATCATTATTAGAATATCAGATGGGGCAGTGTTATTGTTAATATTCTTAATTTACTCATTAGAATACAAAAAGCCATTATGAAAATTATACTTAAAATCCCTGCAAGAACTAGCACTGACGAAATCTCCAACAAACTTAACACTATGTCAATAAAATAATTATACTCTAAAACAATACTACTTTACATTCATAAATACAAAAAAAAAACAAGAAATAACAACAAACACCCATATTAGAAACACTATATTTCAGAGTCAAAAACACATCCAACAAAGAACCACATACACACTACATTTGGACAAAAAAAACTTCTTATACTATGGTACTAAACTCTACAACATAATCCCACTATCCTTTAAAAATCACAACAACAATAATAAATAAAACGGAGAATACGTTACACAGGGAGATCTGAAACAGAAAATATTTTAACACCAAATACAGACTAACTCCAACTGCACTCCAACTACCACTACACTCAACTGCACTTAAAACACCTCACCTTGCAATTATTATTTTTTTCAGTAATCACTCAAGTTTAATATAATTTAATTTCATATTTTGTAAATGAAATCCTAAGAACGGAAAATCCCAGTGAGGATATAATTGTTTGTCATTTTGTTATAAAAAAAAAGAAGATAATAAAACATTGTTATTATTATTATTTGATTTTTTTTTCGTCTTACTAGTTAGAAGTGTAAGTGATAAATAAATTATTTGTAAATTAAATTATTTAAAAGTAATCCAATTATCATTGATATTTGTAAAAATATCTCGTTTCATAACAAACGTTGTTTTATGAACAGCATGAATGTTTTTTTTAATGCTTTTTGAGATCTTTGCATAGATGTCTCTAGTGTTCATTAGAGTTAATAGTTACCAGAGTCACCGACAGATGTCACTAGAGCATAGGTTTACCCTCCGTATGTTAAAAACAGAGGTACGAGATCTTGAAGCTCAAGTAATAGAGACGACTAGTTACAGGACATTGGTCTCCAGGCTGTCCTTTCCTCGTTCAAATTATAAGTTTACTATCGTCTTAATAATAAATATAAAGTGCTTGTTGTCAAGACATGCGTTTTATTATTGAGATTTAGATAAAAGATGATAAGTAGATATAGTTTGAAATTTGCTTTTGCAGTCGATGGCTTCATGTTAGTTTGTCAGTGCTGAAATTTAAAAAAAATCATTTTTATATTGTAATGGATGGACATCCGGATTTCATTTCTACCACTTATATATTAATATTTTCAGATACCTATACAAGACCGAGGAACACAAGACAAACTGTAACATTTTTCTGAAACACTTATAACCAACCAAATATCAGTCTCATTCATTAACTAATATGATGTATGATCAGGGCAACAAGTTTGGAGATATTGTTGAATATTTTCTGACTCCATTTATACAGTAAAGCGTCATCTATACCAGCACTTTGATGAATTCTACAATATGTAGTATTGTAGCTTGGATAATGTAGCGTTAATAATTTGTGTTATAATACTGTTTTATTTTTCTATTTTAAACTAACCTATTCCGCTAAATATTAACATTTATACGCTATATCAGTATCGCGGACACTGAAATCTAAAACAAATGCACAAACACCTAAAAAAAAAACAAGAATTTCACTAACGATGTTTTTTAAAACTGCGATTCTCCCACCCCTGCCTGCATTCGTCCACCCCTGAATATTGCACGGGTTGTTTGACGTTGCTCCACCCCTAAACTCTTAAATCTCCCCCTTCCCTCCTTCCACCATCCTTGTTTGCCATCCTGTGCCCCTCTCTCCCCGCAATACCCGGCTATAACGAATGCAGAGCGTTGGCTGTTTTTTCCTTTTCTTCCTCACTCCGATACGCTTATGATAAACTCGCTGAATACAAAAACCGCTAGAAGTGTTTTCTGGGCGTGTTTTAGTGCCTGAAATAAGATCAAATTTATATTACTTCTATTGGAATTTATCAAGCATATTCGAAAAACAAAATTCTTGAATATTGGCGACATCAGTTTTCGTTCGAAATTGTGTATTTTTTTTATTTAAAAAATATATATATATATTTCTCACAGGAGGCCCAATGAGGGAAATAATTTCACTCGAGATGTATGTCATCTTCGGAGATGTCGTGTGGAACGTATTTTTAAGGAACCCTTTCTGAGAGAGAGTTATGGGAAGGAAAGGGCATTAGGAGTGGGAGGAATCTGGGGATCGGTGTGTCCAGGAGTGGCATATAAATCCATCCCTCCCACTGCGATGCAAGGCGACGGGTCGAGAGAATCCGGATAGATCCGGCGCTTAAAAAACCTTTAATTACAATTATTCTTATAAAAATGGTATTCTGAATTTAAATTAGACGAAAGAAGGCCCGCCACGCAATTAGTAGGCAGACACAGCGCTACCAAGGCCTTGACAAACTTAACCCCATGAACCCGGGTACCCCTGTTAAGTCACCAAACGTAGCCAACCACTTGTAAAACACTGTTTTTGTAATAAATCACCTTAAAGGCGCTGTACTATTTAACCCTGGTATTTATTTTAATAATTATTAATGTTATTGCTAGTTTTTAGGAACGGAAAACCATATTTTATGATGGGTAGTACAGTACAGGGATTTGATTAGAATTTATTTTCTTAAATGTGATTCGTTACTCAATAATTAAAAAAAAAAAAAAACAGGTGGGGTTGGTTATCCAATGAATAGTTCCCGGGGCGGCGGTGCTCATACCCGCCTCCCTAATAAATAGTATCACTCACACTTCTAGAGATTATCTGTCCAGTGCATAAAATTAACGTTCAGATGTGTGGTACATATACCTACGTATGTTATAAACGCTTTGAATGGTGTCGGAGTCGGAAGGGATAAGCACGGGTGATTGGGAGGTCTAAATACCCTTACAAAGTGCCAACCTCAGAAATCTGTATCGTGACTGGGATGGGTTAATGGGAGAGACCTTAAAAGGAAATTGAAGTTAATTTTCATTTTCACCTCTAGTCGGCGAATGACAAACTAAAATAGACTTAAAATAGTTCCACTTCACGAGGTCTAATAAAAACTTATATATATTTTTGGTAAAATGCAGTCACTTTGTGATCTGACTTATTCATGAAATAAAACAATTACTTTATTTATTAACACGATTTTTTTAAATTACAAACCAACGGTTTAGCTTAACACGAGCATCATCAGAGTACAAAATTAAACTAATAAAATAAAAATTAAAATGCCTTATATATACATGCAGAACGAGAAAAAACATAACAAAAAAATTAAATAAAAAAAAAAACATAAAAGGAAACAGTGAGATAGCATGAAATTAAAATCAAACATAGTAAAAGAGAGAAATAGACAGATGTGTACAGAATGGTTTACCGTATTATATGTAAAGAGACAAAGTGTCACCTGAACAGGAGGTTAAGGGATAATGGAAATTTTATGAGTTTATGGGAAATATACCTAATATTGGGCTATTGGACACATTTAATTATGAAATAAAGAAAGCAATTAGAAACAAAATCTAAATTCTTAATAATCACTTAAATGTGTCCAAATATTCTTAATCTTGGTAAAGTTTTATCTCTTGGAAGTAATATATACATTGTAATGCCTTTATACAGTAAACAATATTGAGTAGGGATTTGTTTTTTTGTTTTTGTTTATTAGTACCATATCATCTTACTGTCTTCCAAAAAAAATCTTTGTTTAACACTCATTACATCTAATTCCTTGAGCATTTTGTGTGTCGATTTATATTTCTTACACTTGAACATTTGTCTCATTGCTCTATTCTGGATCATTATGTAATTTGTCCAATCATTATTACTATTAAACAAAAATATTTCCTGTTATAACCTAACTTATCCCGATAAACTTTAATCATTGATTGCTGGATTTATTTGGAGTAAAAAATGTAAATGGCATTTTGACTACGGTGAATTTTTTTAAAAGTAAGCTGAATTCAAATTAAAATATAGTTTTAAACCAGGTTTTCAGGTTCATTATAGCTTTAGGCAATATAAATTAGCCAAGTATTGTGTTTTACAAATATATAAAGAACCCATCCAATTAAATTACAAAAGAAACAAAACGTGAAACTCCTACTGAGACAAAAGCACACAAACGAATCCATGCCATGTAAAAATATTTCATTCAGAACCTCACAATAACTGAATAATTTTAATTGATTTAAGACACTAGATATTTTATTTTTAAACTTATATAGAATATATTAATTAGTTGCTCCTTTTATTTACACTTTAAGAAGGTTAGTAACTAACTAACTAAACATCACTCCTTTTCACCGCAGGGGTAGGCAAAGTGGACGGACCTTCATGCTTCATTCACATTCATAGACCGTCTCATACATACTCTTCTTTTATTACGACATGGTTCGACTCAAGTATTTGGTTAACTTGATCGTTCCATGTCTTCCTCGGGCGTCCCCGACTTCTTCTACCATTCACATTCGCGTCATATATTCTTATTCCTTCCGGTCATCCGCTCTACATGCCAAAATTATCTACGCGTTCATTTCTTAATCTTACTCATTACATTTACATTAGCCTTGCATTCTTCTCGAATCTCAACATTTTCACACCATCATACAAGGTTTTACCACACATACACCTCAGGGATTCCATTGTTATTATTTGTTATGATTGTAGAAAAATGCACAATTATAATAAAATAATTATAATAACTCTTTTTTATATGGGTAGGTACCTACTTACCACGTCCAATTTTTTTAAATATATATATTTTTTAAAATTATTTAAAAACGTTTAAACGAGGTTCAAAGGCTCAAGTTCAGATTTCAAACTAACAAATATTGTAAACGTGTGTGTCATATTGTAAAACAAGCATGTAGATGAGAAGTGGAGGAAGAGATGCGATGAATACGCGGAGAGATTAGTGACATGTTAGAGAAATGAGGAGAAGAGGCGAGCGACGTTCTATTTCTATGGGGATTGATGGAAGGGCGAAAAAAATCTGGCATGTGGTTCCCCCATACAAATTCCATAAGACCATTGTTCCTTGGGGCCGAGACCAACTTCGACTTGGTTGCTCGCTTCACGCGCCAACTGCAGGGCCTCTCAACCTACAACACTTTTCAGAGACAATTAAATGATTTAGTATGTAGTATAGCAGATCGGGAATTGTGCTGTCCACCCAGTCCTGCTAGAATAAAAACTTGTATTAATCGGTTAATAACAGAGTTGTCCACAGCCTCGGGTTCCCACCCAGGCGTCGAGATTTCAATCCATTTGCTATCTAAGTTCTCCACCATTTCACAAGCAACATTTTCCGCTCATAATGATGGAAGCAGGTGGAATTAAAATTATTTCATGTTATTCGTGCCCGGGAATTCGTAATTATAAAAATAAATCTTAGAATTATTCAATAAAATGGCAGAAAATGTTTAAAAATTGGGTTGATGCACACGTATTATATGAATATTAAATTTTTAATGTTTCGAATATCAAATTAGCTGTTACCATAATAACGCGGCCCCAAACTACACAGCTGTAACTCAATGTTAAACTCATGTACTTGCTCTTCGATAAATAGAGATGAACATATAAAATATCTTGGTATACACTTTGACGATCTTCTTAAATGATGTGCATGTTACAAAACCTAACGACAAAACTAAAGAAACTCGTCAATTTCTTTAAAAATGTTATATATATATATACTGAATAGAAAACATCTGAGGGAAATTTACTGTGCTCTTGTACAATCATCTCTCGAATATGGTATTATCAGTTGAGGTAGTGCCACAAATGCTTGCCTGGAGCCTTCAGCAATATCCTCCAGAAACTAAACGTGACGGTTATTCTTAAAGTTCCATTAAGGACCATTACTAATTTTATTTTTAAGAAACTAATTGTACCCAACTTGAAAAAAATATTCCTGCTGCATCAATTAAAAAAATATCCATATGTTTGAAGAAAGAACAAGCACTAGAGCCCTAAAACAATCACATGTAAAATCTTTTAATATTCCACTTTTTAAAACCTGCTATAGACAAATAAGTTTTAAATACAATGCTATTCAATTCCTTACCTATAATAGATCATTGATCACTTCCAATAAACTTGTCTTCTTCTGAATTCCTTTATGCCTTTAAATTAGTTTATTTTTGAAAAAGAAATGTAATCTATTTGTCATCTAATATGTACAATAACCTAGCTCCTGTAAATAAGGAACTCCAGTAAAAAAAAAATGGCTATAAATTTTTTTATTCATATAGATCAGCAAACGCCGATTATGAATATATTACTTTTATTATATATACTATATATGTAGAATTTATAAATCGTTATTTAAATGTGAATAAATAATCATCACATCAAAATACCTTGTTATGTTGGTACCATTGTATTTGGAACATCTGACGTCACGTGTGTAATCAGTATTTGGATTAGTATTGACATTTTTATTGTTTATTTTGTTTTGTATTTTAAATACGTATTTTTTTAGCTTTGGCAAAATTTAAACACAATATGGGTGACTTTTAACTATATAATTGTTATAATATAAATACTGTAATTAATGACAGAAATTAGAGTATTCTTGGGAAAACCAGTTGTCAATACGGATATTATGATAATGTTAATGCTCAATACTATTATTATTCTTCCAGTTTAACTTTCCAAAAGGGTACGTAATGTTATTACTTATGTTTAGTTATGGTTTACTATGCATAGAATATAAAATGATGTATGGTAAATCTAATCCTTGTTTTGACATTCTAACTTCAAAACCGACCGGCCATAGATTTGGGCGTTTTGGCGGGCTTTGAAAATTATTTTAACTCTGAAAAGTAACTATAGAAAGAAAAATAAACATACTGGTATTTAAGTATAAACGTAATATTTTTTTAATAATTGGAGTGGAGTTACTTATTGCCATCTCAACACAGGCGTTTCACACCTAGTGAGATGGGCAATAGGCTGACGATATAACAAATCATATCAAGTCAAATGTCTTTGGAAACTGAATGTCTCTTCCTCAGGTGTATGAAGGTGACTATTAAACACGTGTATATTTTAAATCGTTAACCACTTAATCAGTACATATTTATCGTACCCATAAATACGTTTTATTCATGCCCACAAAAAAAAACACTAATTTATAGTACACTAGCTGATGTGCACCCGGCGTTGCTCGGGATTTTTTGTTTTATTTATAAAGTTAAAGATTTGTCGTTTGGGTGCCATAATTGATTTTACAGCAAAAGTAATGCCTTGTGATGACTATTACTATCTCTAAATAAAGAAACATTCATGTGTAAATTTTATATTATACCAAATATTTTTTTTTTAAATGTATCCAGAGAATAAAGTTCTTAAGTAGGTCCTACTTATATTTTCCATTTTGAAAATATTCTGCCAAAACAAACATTTTTCTTTTGAATATGTAATCTGCACAGCGCCCTTGAGGTGATTTTCCACAAAAACGGCGCTATTCAAATCATCCAATTATTATTATTAATCTGTGGCTAACCAGAGTAGTATGTCTATTGGCTAACCGCATGACGGGTTTAGTTTTTTTCGTACTAATTTTAAAACTATAGCAACATATTGGATTTCAAACTATTCTCTAAACCTTTGTGGCACTAATAAGAACAAACTGTGCTATTTTCAGCGACACCGATCGAGTAATTTTCGAGAAAATCGAGGACACACGGATAAACATTCATTTTTATATATGGAAATTGACAGTGATTACCAATGTCAATAAATTTACCTACATCCTAAATAAACTATATGATTTATTGACACGTTTATATGTATGTATGGGGGTTATGGTCCTTCCACAGGACTGGTTTGCCCGATACTAACTAAAGCCACCGCGTCGGAGGGTCGATCATTCTATTGTCCTTTCGTAAGGCTTGACTACTCTTACTACCTACTTATTTACTACCTGGCTTTGTCCAAAAAGTCTAGTGTTTTGAAAAACGTAGTCTCATTTTTTTTTTACAGATAAATTAACATTTCTAAGCTCCATAGCTAATGATGGAAAATAGTAGTGTTACTTGACTGTAAAAAAGTGCTCTTTGAGCATTTCATATGCTTCATTCATACAAACAGATTTCCTGATAATTTATAGATTAAAGTAGATTTAAAATTTCAAAGTTTTTACGGACTTCAATATTTGAAAGCATCTGAAATGAGTAGGTAAGCAAGTTTGCTAGCAGAAGGGCGGGAAGGGTGCGGTCGGGTGGCGGGGAGCGGATAGTGGGGTGATGGGTCGGGAAGGGTGAAGGGTGGCGGGGAACACGTGTAGTGACAGAAGCTGCACCGTGACTGCGACCTGCATTTTTATTGCATGAATGTTGAAAAATCCAATAAAAAACCCCAAGATTATATCTCGTAAATTGATGGCGGGAGCAAGCGGGGCGTTTATTTTTTATGGGAAACATTATGCTTTTTAATTTTACTCATTGTAAGGTTTTTTTTATATTGTTTGGATTTACTGATTGATGTCTTAAAGTGTAATATTCAATGAGGATAGGTGGTGACATTTACATTTATATGGAAGGTAGTCTTTGAGATTGGAAATCAGATTAAAAAAAATATATATATTTCACTGTCAACAATTTGTTTTATGAGTGAATTAATTTTAGTTTAGGAACTATCATAGGCCGATCATACTTTAAAAATAGGCACGAATTTAAGGGCTGGACTGAAATAACTACAAATAAATAATTAAGGTAATTAAGTACATTGTTTGGAAACCAAACAGTTTTTTTTGTCCAAATTGCGAATTTACTGGGTTGCATAAACCGTCATAAACCTTGAAGTTTCCGCATATAATAGATTATTAAAACGTATTGATTATAAAACGTATTGATAGTGGAATTGGAAAAAAAACACTTAAAAATATTTACTTAAAAGGTAAAATTAAACCACATATATAAAAATATTGCCTCATAAAATAGTGTAAACAGTATGAAAGAAAGAAAAATATCATAATGAGAATGAAAATTATAAAAATAGTTCAAATATCCATATAACACTTAGCACTATGGTATTTATTTCTATGGATTACTATTACTACTATTGCACAGTATTTCATTAAAAATCAATTGTATTACTACTTACATTATTAAAACACATTACTGCATTTAAACGTTATTTAAATTATTTATACACGTTGCTACATTTACACATTATTTAAATTATTTAAACACATTACTTGCATTTACACATTATTTAAATTATTAAAACACATTACTACGTTAACACATTATTCAAATTATTAAAACACGTTAGTACAATTACACATTATTTAAATTATTAAAACACATTACTTCATATACACATTATTCAAATTATTAAAACACATTACTACATTAATACATTATTTAAATTATTAAAACACATTACTACAATTACACATTATTTAAATTATTAAAACACATTACCTCAATTACACATTATTTAAATTATTAAAACACATTACCTCAATTACACATTATTTAAATTATTAAAACACATTACCTCAATTACACATTATTGAAATTATAAAAAAAAAATACAGGCGCCCCCGTGGCTGCCGGCTGCGTTTTATAGTCGCTCCTGATTTATCTGGGAAATATTCGGAAGTTATTAATTTTCCCGGTGTAAAAATAGCACAAAATAACCGCAATAATTTTTAGGTTACATTTATAAAAATTACATAATTTTAGTGCTGTCGTTTCGAGCTTAAATCAAGTTTGTAACAAAAACCCAAATATTTAAAATATTTTGAGTTGAAATCTGCTTCGTTCTTCCGAATTAACGCATCGGGCATCGGTCACATCTGGCGGTCGGTCGTCACCACATGTACTAGTGAAGTGCCAAAAATTAATAGAAACGGCGATTCTGGCTATTCGGGCTACGGTGGTTGTAAAAATATTGTATATAACCGGGAAGTGGGTTGCTGGGACTCCAACAAGGACACCGCCAGCTGGGGCGAGAACGAGCCGTTACCTTCGTCATTGAGATAGTGGCCAAGTTCCTCAACAGGCAGGACTTTGACCTGATCTGCCGGGTGCATCAGGTGGTAGAGGACGGGTATGAGTCCTACAACATGAGTCTTGAAGAGACCCATGTTGTAGGAGGGAGGAAACACAGAGGGCGGCAGATCATTCCACAGCCGAGCGGTTGAACCTTAGAGTAATAATATACTGGTTAAATACAAGAAAGAATCATAGAAGCGACCCGTTTTCATATGACAATTGTCAACCGTAGATAAAAGTTGGGCGCGCGTTTGGCGTGTTTTCTGACTGTGCACCGATGCCGAAGGGATCAGTGACGCTAGTTCCTCAGAGCCATCTTCCATTAAATTACCGAGGCGAATGTCTGATAAAACCATATTTGAACTTGTGAAAAATGTTGAGATTCGTGAAGAATGTTAGGCGTAATTAGTAAGGTTAAGAAAAGAGCCATTAGATGATTTGGGCATGTAGAATGAATGAACGAATTTAAATAGAAGAAGAAACGGGGAATGTCCGAGGAAGACATGGCACGATCAAGGGAATCAAATACTTGAGTCGGGCTACGTCAAAAGTCGGAATAACAGAAGAGATTGTATTAGACGATGTATGAATTTGAATGAAGCAAGAGGTGTATTTAAAGATCGAGTTTGCCAGCTCGACCTCTCTGTCGCATTTAATTTTATCATTAGCTTTTTCAATAATATTTGTAAAATAATCAATAATATTTAAAAGGGTTAATTAGGAGTATTTGTGACAATAAAGATGTGGTGCAAAATTAACCAAATTATGAAATCACTATATTATATTATGTAAGAGATTCATAATGATTATTTTTTATATATGAATACCGCACAAGAGTCCCAACTGCTCCCAACCGTCTGGAGCCAGTGAGACTATGGCATTCCTAATTTGGGAATGTTGTGAGGCTGAAGGTATTGGGGAGAGGAAGGATAAGAGGAAGGTGGGTAAATACCTGGCTATTCAGATCTGGTCACCAAACACGGCTAAAAGCCATTTCAAGCAACGTTTCAATTCTGAATGGTGGTCATTCACCAGGGCGATACTGAGAGTATCTTCCACTCTGGAACGTGCGCAAATATACTATATATTATTTTTTAATTAATTAATTTTGAAACAACACAAATTAATTAAATAAAATTTACTTGCGCACGCCGGGATTTGAACCCGCGACCTTCGGATTCGTAGTCGAGAGCCTTACCCCTCGACCATGGAGGCCGTCTAAACCGAAATAAAGCGGAAAGCCTAAAGCCGAATAAACGCTATTTGAAAATATTTCCCATCCCGTAAAATAAAACCGAATCAAAACAATGAAACCATTTCATTTGATCTAATCGACATCGTTATGAAGTTCTTAAACCTCGAGCATATATAATAATATCATAAAATACCCGCTAGTTTCCATTCCGTGAGCTTCCTGGAAAATTCGAGCTGTTAAGCAAATTAATTGGGATGTTCCGAGAAGCGCCGCGCGGGGTATGCAGTTAAGCTATACCCACACAGTATACGCTGTGCACTATGCAGATTACAATCTGTGGGAGATTTTCAGAATTGTATAATACTGAAATCCCGACCGTATTATCTGATTATTTGTCTTGGAACTTTTATGAAGCTCAAAATAATCATAAATCTTGGAATAGTCCACATAAATTTAAAATATGGTCTATTATGCGTTATAATTTCTTCAAAAGATTGGTATTCACTTTGTGACGTCATTATTAATAAATGAATTAAAAACATTACTTTGTATTCACCACTTTATTAACGTACACAGATATCTGTATTGTATTATGTATTTTATATGTTCCTGATGAAGAAAGCTTCGCTTTCAAAACACGTTAATATATGTGTATATTAATAAAGTGGGAAAACAAAGTAAATTTTTTATTAATTTATTACGAATTAATTCAGTCCCTATTGCAATATAGCATTATTGGGTGGGGGGGGGGCTATAAAGCCACTCTACAGCCAATAATTACGATTAAAACATTATCATTAAAATCATCATTAAAAACCTACACTTGAGATATTTCGCTATTTTAATGCACTATCTACTACAGAATCGTATAAAAGAAAAGCCTTATATCAAATCCACCATGAAATTTTGATCAATAAAATTCACCCAACTGATGGTACAAGCAATAGATTTAAAACAAATGGTTTAATACCCATCCCAATGCTAAAAACTACCACGGTAGTGCGTTGACAGCTGGAAGCTATAATACTGTATGGCTCCTCGAATTTTGGCGGTAGATACAAAAATTCGAACGTTAAAAATGAATTTTCGTATTAGATTTTGATATTATGTATTATAAAAAATAAATACTATTTGATAAGGACGTTTGTTCATTGCTCAGAAGTTCACTGTAATATGCCTTCACAATATGGAATCCTTAATATAAGACACATATAGGTTTATTAGAAAGAACACCGAATACATATTTGAAACATTTAGGCCAAAAATACAAAAAAACTACAAATAACATGTTCATTTCACAGAAAAGCCGTCCATTATCAGATCGGTTGTTTCTACATAACCTGATAATTAATAAAACAGGTAATTCCGAATTACTATCCGTCATTGGTTTCAATGTTCTAATGAGGCGTACCAGGCACGCTACGCTTCTTCATGTAAAAGCCAACAACACTAACGCAGCAAAGAACTCACCAATTACTCGCGCGATCACAACATATACCCATTACGAAAAATTACTATACTTACACATTTTTATGATTCTTTACTAACGTACAAAACGAATTAATATTTTTTTAACTTGACATAAATGAAATAAAACTTCACTCATAAAACTTTTATTCATAGTCAATTACAATTCGTGAGCATATAATTCTTGGTTTCATAATTCCCCACACTTTTCAACGACATCTCTCCACACATTCTCTTCCTTTTTATTATTATTACTCACACCTACACTCATTATTTACGAAGCATTCTCATCGCAGATAAAATTACTAAGATATTGTATGGATATAGGACGTAAGAGGTACTTTAACTATGTACATTTTAATGTACCTACTATATCATTTGTAATAAATTGTTCTGTGTATATGTCTAAATAAATAAATAAAGAAATCGTATTGACTACCGTCTGTCGCCTTTCACGTTATCACCCGGTGCTTAAATTCCTCCGTCGCATTCCTAAAGTTTGTCGATAGATGGCTCTGCTTAGTGCATGTCGCAGCAACATGTGTTGGCTTCTGGTTAAATATTTTTTTAAGTTGATGTAAGATGCGCTAAAAGTGTGTGTCCTCAAGTATAAAATATCTGAATGTTAGAACATGAAAAGATTGGTATTCTCTGTGTGACGTCATTATTAATAAATGAATTAAAAATTATTTGTAAAATAATTTTTATAAATTGATTAAATTTACCAAATACTATCCAACCAGCTTTTTATTCTAATAATAAATTTAAAAAATGTATTTTAAATGACAAGAATAAAGATAACACTTTAAATAAATCGGGGGTATATAAATGAAAAGAGCGTGTAAATAATAACAATTATTCTGAATTTGCCAATCACATTTTAGAAAACAATCATTTTTTCGATATAAATAAATGTTTAAAAATATTACATACAAATTCAACCGGTTTACAATTAGTCAAATTTGAATTTTTTAAATTAGAAAAAAACGTTAAAATAGTGAATTAAATTTAATAAATAATCAAATATTTTTTTAAAGGGCAATCTCATGAATTTATTTTCATATTAATATTGATAATAAAAAAAAATATTTCTTATATACATTTATTAATCAATGTTTTAGAATAATTAATTATTATTTTTTTTTAAATTATTACCTACTTTAAGCAATTTATGTATATGTTTATAATTTGTCTATTCTTACGTGTTCTTTACGTGTTATTCATCTTGTGTTCTATGTTTATCATTTGTCTATACTTGACATTGTTATTTTTTAGTATTCTGTATATTCCTGACAATGAAAGCTTCGCTTTCGAAACCGTTGACATGCATATATTAATAAAGTGGTGATTGTAAAATAATTTTTAATTAATTTGTTAGAACATTAATTTGTCCCACTTTAATGGCATGCATACTGTACAATACAGTTTTTTTTATGTTTGTTTGAATACTCTAATTATTAACGATACTAAAAACCTTAACGATAAATATTTGTATTTATTTTTAAACATTTTGACATAAATGTTCTGATATCTAGGCGCCTCAACAAATTGTATTAGACAATCATCACTACCCTTAAAGACTATCTTCTACTAATGACTGACAAAAATCATTATTCCTTTAAAAAAATATTATTTATCTAACTTTATTATTCACATATTATTTAGCAATACATTACATAAGCTTCAGAATTTTTTTGGGTTAAATAAGTACCCACATCAAACTTTTCCTAAAAATCACAACACGTAGACTTGACAGAGCCTTTTACAAAAATTACATAAAAAAGTTATGTCAATATTTTTCTACGGTGCACCCATATATTTAAAGACAGCAAAGCGGTCTTGAGGTGATTTTATCACAAAACGGTGTTATATAAAATTTACTATTATAATTATATACATACGTCATTGTAAATAAACTATAATTATTTGCAACTGTAAATAACTGTTGTCATAAATCTCAAATAAAATAAAGTTTCAAATAAATACCTACTCTTCTGTTGCCAATAACCTTCTAATAAATATAATATGAATGACAAATAGGATTTAAACAGTGACTGCAATATCATGCAATGTGCGGTGTTTTCTAATATTGTGTCCTGTGCGTGCAAAATCATATCTTCTCAATCGAAAATTTTGATCTGGAGTGACCTACCAGGTAAGAATGTTTCTGTATCTGTTTGTACATAATAGGATAAACCCTAGCAAGTAGTATTTGTACAGGGCCCCTGTGGTGATTTTTCACAAAAACGGCGCTATATAAGTCATCCAAGTATTATTATTATTATTATTACCTAGTATATAAGTGATGAACAATTATAATGAACTGTAACATAAATGTCTTTACACAAATTTCAATTCCTTCAAGACAAGTTTCACAGTAAACTTCAAATAATATTAAGTTACGTTTTCGTAACTTTTCTTTTATAATTATCCAATTAAAAGAATATTTTGTTCTGCCATAACTGGAGATGGCTGTTATAGCCATCTAATCGCAAAATAATAGAAGTGAAGTCATTCGTGATGACATATTTTCTGAATGACTGCGATGCATATCATTTATTCAATTCATTGTATGAAATCAGAGCACCAAATTAGCCTCTTCTTATCTGCCTTCAAGACCGAACAATGTAACTTTGCACTCCAATAAAAAGGAATGAACCAGTGCAACGTCGATATTAATGCAAAGCCTAGTTTGAAATATCCCTTTGACGGAATAAATTTACTCTAAGGCTAAAAATAAACAAACATACAAATACAGTTATGTTATTTCACAGTAGCTGCTATTGCAATGCATCTATTTACTGTTTAATGTAATACTTCTTGTGATTGAATTTGATTTGTGTAGATGGCGTTTAATATAAGTGAAGTAAGCCGCAAAACGTCAACTAAATGAGCCATCAATGGATATGATATCAGACATATAATATGTAGCGAGGATATTGTGGCGTTACCTAATCGGATCGAACTATTAAAATGAATCGAATATTATAGACTGATTTATTAAATACAGTACGCTCTATGTAACTTGAATACGAAATATCGATATGACGCGATACTAGGACGCTGAATGCAACTGTTCGACATGGCGCGGGGAAACGAATGTCAGGAGCTCGGCTCTGCAAGCGGAAAGCAGGGCCGCAGGCTCGTTGGCTAGCTGGTGATACCAGTGCGTAAAAATAATGTTGCGATTAGCTACCGCCATAATATAATGCCTAACAACCTAGTTACGAGAAGGTACTAACATTTTCAAATGGTTTAATTTCTTAAAATTTCATTAGGAATTGCTTCAGAGTGATAAAGGACATGGTCAAACTCATCACGATAAAATTGAAAAACGTTTTCGTGAATAATGAAAATTAGTCCCATCTGTCACCTGAGTGGGAAGGGGAGTAGACGGGGATGATTAAGGTTGGGAATTATCTGGCTATTCAGATCCGGTCACCAAATAAACCAATCCTTTAATAATAATAATTGGATGATTCGTATAGCGTCGTTTTTGTAAAAAATCCCCTCAGGGGCGCTGTACAAATATTACTTCCTATTCTCTATTTATGTACAGATACAGAAAAACATACCTGACGGGTCGCTTCAGATGAACACAGTTTTGTAAGAAAATTTAAGCTTAGAGAAGATATGATTTTTACAGTTGTTATTTTATCTTCTTTTTCTGTTGATATTACATATTAGAAGATCGGTGGCAGAAGAAGAGTTGGTATTTATTTGAAATATTCATAATTTTTAAGAGAGGAAAATATTTATAAAATGACCTTAAAAAGCTTTAAATAAAGTTTTTTTAGTTTTAAGAAAGAAAAGGTGCAAGAAAAAAAAATACTTTTTCTATAAGTGACTTTAGGGAAGCACTAACCGGCTAGCCTAGCTAAGCAATTTACGTAATTGTGTATATCTTCCATTTATGGATATGGCTTTGGCCGTGTTTGGTGACCAGATCTGAATAGCCAGGTACTCTCCCACCTTCCTCTACCCCATCTCCTTCCGCTCCTCAATACCTTCAGCCTCACAACATATCCCAATTGTGGATGCCATAGTCGAACTGGCTCCAGATGGTTGACTCTTGCGTAAAAAAATAAATAAATAAAGCCATTGTCGGTCTTTGAGCAGGGCGATACTACGAGTATCTACCGCTGTAAATCATTTTACTGATATTATGTAGGCACCTACTAACTGTACCTTATGACAACATTTTCTGATTGGTTTCAAAACGATTGTCCCTATTTTTCCCATTGCGATTATTTAAATATTTTTATCCGATTATAGGGAAACTCGGAATTCAAGAAAATCTATATCTTTCGCTATGATATGATATGAATCTGCGAACTACTGATGAATATGGGGTTAATCCCATTTGATAATACGCCTTGTCCTTTACAGACACATCCAGTTTGCTCAAATTTATGATACCAAGTACAAATGCTAGTTGGAGGGTCAATGTTAAAATGGATACGAAAAGTACACTGCATAATATAGTTGTTGACTCAGTTTTACAAAACTCACAGAAAACCTTATGTTGCATAGTAGCCATTTTACTCACAACTAACGCAAAATGATTACGTGGCGGCTCTAGCGGTCGTTTGCGCAACTATGATCAATTAAGCGGCGGGTTTCGAAACTTTTGAACCTAATCTTTCAATTGCTATGTAAATCATTCATATGTAACGTATAATTCAGAAAATATTGAGGAATAATTTTGAACAATCCTGCCAATTAATAACTTATTTGAATTATTTAATATATATATATAATGCAGTCCATAAACAAGATGTATCTTTATTTACATTACCTATAATAGGTTAATCTCATCAAAAGGGGACACTTCCCACTCCCCTCGTCATAAAACCGCGAGTAATACTATTAACATTTTTACAATGTGGTTCCCTTGTACCCTTAAAATCCGACGGCTGGGCGTTAACCGATGTTGACGCCATGAGATCTTTTTATAGAGCAATGAAACGCGACTGGCGTACCGCTGATAGCTCCGCTGCAGCCTCTCCCTCTTCCCCATAAACGATGTACATAACAGAAAGAGAGGCCGTAATGGAGCTCTCGGCGGTGGGGTCATACAAACACTCCACAGTCTATTAACATAATGAAGTCGCGACCGGGCTTACGATCATCGAGATTTTTGCTTGCACGAATAAAATGCTTAAGCTTCAGTCACATAGCGTTTTCGACGCTGCTATTTTAATAGCGTCAAAATAGCCCTATGTGATCGAGGCTTCAGATGCCAACTTTCCATTTGGATTTCAAGTGAAAATAAATCTTAATTAGAATAAAAGATAAAAAAATCACATTTCCACTATGTAGGTATATAAATAGAGTCAACGTCTAAAAAAATTATCCTGCGCGTGAACTACGAAGGGGGGTGAAGGGGTTATCGATGTAGCCGAATCATTCCGACTGCGAACGAACGAAATGCACCGCCGGCCTTTCGAGCATTTCTTACCGGCGGCGCGTAGCAACTTGAGATACTCTTAGTAATAAAAATGCCCATTTACAGTATATTGATTATGGTAAAACCGATGAAAGGTTACACTATTGCTTTTTCTATATTTTCCAGAACGACTTGTGCAGTCATCTAGGCATTTTGCAGTAATATTTGGAGATCCATATCCGGCGAACGCATGTCATCGAAAGAAGCCCGTGATATCTCAATGAAGCCAATTGGCCGCATTTATGCGCCCTTTATTGCGAACGTCAATGTTTACTCCATTTGTATACCTCAATGATTTCCACTAATACATTTTTGTACGTTACATCTTCAACTAATAACAGTTTTTTTTATATCCCCTTTAATGGGGTAGAATCTTAAATATATTCAACTTCCCTTCACTTATAACAAAAAAATTTGCCTACCTACATTTATTCCACATTCTACACTGATAATACCATTGGTAAAATAATAAAGATATGGATCATAAATTAAGCCACTCGGGAACTTACAAACTATGATGAAATGACTGTCCTCAATCTAGATAGGTAAGACGTCCCGTAATATTAATATTAGAATCGTGGAAAACTTACGATGATTAAGTAACAATAATTTGTCAGAGTTTGCCAATCACGTCATTTCAACAGATCATATTTTTAATATACTTATTTTTATTTTATTTAAGTTTTTAATCCAGCAGGACTGTGTGGATAGACTGGAGAGTGCAAATCCAGTCTGCCTTATTACATGAAATGTATACAAATATAAATACAGAAATTAATGTAATAAAAAAATGTTAAACAATAATATTAAAATATATTAGAATAAAATGAAAAAAAAAAACATAATTTAAAAAATGACAATTACATCAAAATAATAGAAATAAAATGAAAAACATAATATAAATTAAATTAATTTGATTTATGGGATCGTCTTTCAGGGCGGTAGTCGCATCATCTGCATCTATCGCTCATTTAGTGGAGAGCTGAGCCACGCGGATGCAGCCACGACAATGGTGTTGGTTGACTTTCGTGTCCTGCCCCAGAAGCTGGCTAGTCGGTGGCGAAGTAAGGCGGGGAATGACCGGACCCTCCCTTGAGTGAACATCGTCGAGGCACTTCAGAACCTTGGAAGTTGCAGAAGTTGCGTATTATAATGTAATAAAGTTGGAGGGGTTCACCGTAATAATGTCAAATAATTAGATTATTCAGATTTACTTGAAATTAGAAAATCCCTAAATATTATTTCTAGTGAATTGAATAAGCAAGTCATTCTCTAGTGAACCGCTCAGTTCCTCCTGAAAACCCTAATTCCCAATCCAATATCTAAATATTCATACGAATATATATCTGTCATTATTTCGTATGTTATATTAGTTTTAATATAGTACTGACAAAAAGGGAAATTTCTGAAACCGGTCGATCGTTATATTAAATTGAAGTGGTTTAAAACATTAAAACTAATGTACGCGTTTACATCTGAATTATAATCGTTAACTAGGTAATATTACACAAAAAATGGTGTTAATTAAATTATCAAAGTCTTAATTAGAACGTTGACACAACCTGATACAGATAAAAGTGGTGTATATTTAAAAAGATTTTATATATTTTTTTTTATTTTTAAATGAATACCTCACAAGAGTCCCAACTGCTCCCAACCGTCTGGAGCCAGTGAGACTATGGCATTCCCAATTAGGGAATGTTGTGAGGCTGAAGGTATTGGGGAGGGGAAGGAGAAGGGGGAGAGGAAGATTGGGAATACCTGGCTATTCAGATCTGGTCACCAAACACAGCTAAAAGCCATTTCAAGCAACGTTTCAATTCTGAATGGTGGTCTTTCACCAGGGCGATACTGAGAGTATCTTCCACTCTTATATATAAATCTTATGATGATGATTGATTGATTGATTGACCGAGTGATGTTCTATAGAAAAGCTACGCTGGCGACGCCACCGACTGCAAAGCTATCCATGTCAAGCAGTAAAACATAGTATTGGCGTTGTGACAAATACTCGAGGAATTGAGCGTGCCTTCGTTTATTATTTATGTTTTAAGGCAATGTAATAAAATAAATTACACACAATCAAATCACATCGTTTTATATGAAAATTAATTGTGATATCAACAACAAAGTGTTCTAAATTATTACTTATCTTATAAATCGTGCAACAAAGTAATTTTGCTAACACTAAAGAGAGGGTTCTTTGTCTAGAGAAGTATAACTCTCAAGCGATGAACTCTGGCATAATGAAATTCGCACAACTTATTCCGTCTGAAATTTCTTGATCAACGAGATTTCCATCATGTTCAAAGACTCGACAGAATTCTGAACTAAATTAAAAACTCATTTTTTCAGACTCCGCAACACTGTAAATAATAATAATATATTTATTAATTGATAAACTAAAGTTCTTAAAAACTTAAGACAAGATTTTTGTGCATAGCGCAAAGGGTAACAATTATTATTTTTATAAACAATAATTATTAATCTAAAACACTCATCCAAATTGAAAAACCTTCCGAGCAAAGATAAATGTCGCCGGCAGGACTCGAACCCGCACAATTTAATTAAATTTAATTAGAATAATATATTTATTCTAATTAAATTTAACTATAACTAAAAGACATGTATGGTATAATATAATAATGTAAGTGAACAGTAGTTTATAAAGTAAAATAGAAAATAATATAATAACAGTTATAGTTGAAGTTTCACATAACCCGCCTCACTAGCCGAGGTGCCACTACTGCTCAAAGAGGCCCTTGTTTCACCGATTCTAAAAAAGCCACAACTAGATGCTGAAGATTTGGGTAATTATCGCCCCGTGTCAAATCTTCCATTTATTTCAAAAGTCCTGGAAAAAATTATGATCAGGCAGATTACCGCCCATCTGGCGAAAAATGAACTGCTTCCAAAATACCAGTCAGCGTATAGGAAGCACCATTCTACAGAGACTGGATTATTGCGCGTGTTGTCAGATTTGATGCTTGCAAACGAGTCAGGTAAGCTGGCTTTGCTATCATTATTAGATTTGAGTGCAGAATTTGACACCATCGATCATAATATATTGATCGACAGACTGGAAAAGACTTTTGGACTGGGTGGCGAAATCATTCAGTGGATTAAATCCTACCTCTGTGGCCTAACCCAATCTGTACAAGCGAGTGGTAAAAACTCTCCCTTTGTAACCCTTACTTCTGGAGTCCCCCAGGGTTCAGTGCTGGGACCCCTACTTTTTATTTTGTTCATCAACGATGTTACCAAAATAATAGAATAATAGAATAATATTAGTTTTAAAAAGGTACTAGGTTTATATATGTGTTAGGTTTTTATTCTAGTTATGCCTACTTAAGTTTAAATTGACACTAACTATAACTTTTAGTTGGTAAGTGACTACCTATAAGCCATATATGTAAGTCACTAATTATAAGTCTCAGTAGTTAGTCCCTAGCCATACGTCTTACTTATAAGCCATTAGTAATAAAGTTTAGCTGTAAGGTATTGGTTGTATATGTTATTTAATTAATTGTAAAGCGCCATTGAGGTGATTTTCCCACGAAAACGGCGCTATAGAAGTAATCCAATTATTATTATTATTACTAGGCTAGCCTGTGTTGAGGCAGTAATTTTGAAATTATTTTATAATTTAAAATACATATGAATATACACTTATATTAAGATATGCTTCGTAAATAACTAAATGATTAAAAATGAAAAAAAAGCTAATATCTATTAAAAATTTCTTAAGCTTTTAAGATAATTTTACAAATATTCTCGTGTCCTAAAAATTACAAATACTTTAAATAAATACCAACTATTATTGTGCCACCAATCTTCTAATAAATGTAATTAATATCAATAGAAAAGGAGGATAAATTAGCAACTGTAAAATCATATCATCTCTAAGCTCAAATTTTCTAATAAAACCGTGTTCATCTGAAGCGACCTGCCAGGTAAGTATGTTTTACTGTATCTGTTTGTACATATTAGATAGAGAATATGAAGTAATATTTGTACAGCGCCCTTGAGGTGATTTTTCAAGTCATCCAATTATTATTATTATTTTTATGAGATATAACTAACTAACTAACTAACTAACCATCATGTCGTTTCTCCGTGGGGGTAGGCAGAAAGGACGGACAACTCGATCTTGGCATACATTTCTTACTTCATTCACATTCAAACATCATCTCATACATTCTATTATTCTTACTTCTGACATGGTCCCACTCAAGTATTTGATTCACTTGATCGTGCCATGTCTTCCTCGGACGTCCCCGGCTTCTTCTTCTATTCACATTCGCGTCATATATTCTTCTTACACTCCTTTCTTCGTTCATTCGCTCTACATGCCCAAACCATCTAAGCGTCCCTTTCTTAATCTTGAATCTAAAATTGGGATATGGAACGTAGAAATAGCTCATTTACCTGTGAAAAACTCTGTTCACGTCATCGTGCTAAACCGCGAAGTAGAGATAGAGACATTGTAAAACACACTATACTACATAATGAAATTTTCCCTTAAAATGTGTTATAATTTGGCTCTCAAACAAATAAAACGGTGCTATAAAGACATACTAACAGATGTTCTTAACAGTATTTCTCAGTAAGTTATAAGATTATACGAGATAAATGAGATGTTATCTCTTTTGCTTGTCTGACTTATCAGGTTATCAGAGAAAAATCATTATCGTTTTGTTATCACCGTTATCACACACAGTAATATGGATGATATGGTTAATTGTCATAATCCTGCTCTGTTTTAGGAGAATTCCGATATGAATAACAAAGATATAAAAATATATACTTACCAATAAATTGGAGAAATGTGAACAGAAGTTCTTGGAAAATTAATAAATTTGTGTTGTTACAGATAAAAATAATGCAAACGTCAGATGGAGTATGGAAAAAAATTATAAACCACCTTCGCAGGTTGTGCGTTCGATACCCGGGTAGCGCAAATATATTTAACGTGAATTTTAAGGCTATTCACAACAGTAAAGTAACGCCCGTAGTTAACGAAAATTTAGCCAAGTTTCGTGAAGAGAATAAAGTCAAAATAGGCTTTACAACTTTAGTAAGGAATATTTTAAGATGTAAAAATAGGTAAATTAACATGAATGTTCAGTTTTACCAGGAATTAATGTATGCCATAATAATAATAATAATAATACTTGGACGATTTATATAGCGCCGTTTTTGTGAAAAATCACCTCAAATCACCATAGTATCAACGGTTCCTAGCAGCGGGACCCTGGTGTGATGTATAAACATTGAAATATCATTGATGTATAGGTACGAATAGGCGAGTAGGCAGAACAGAGAAAGTGACCAATAATTATTAATTACTAGCTGTTGTGTGCCCGGCCTATCCCTAAACAAAGAAACATTAATTTTGAAAATTTTATTTCCTTCCAACTATTTATTTTTTCAAAATATATCTAAATAATAAAGTAGGTACCTAATTGTGTTTTCCATTTTGAAAATATTCTACCCAAACAAACGTTCTTCTTTTGAATATGTAATCTGTGACTAAACAGAGTGATAAATCTATGGGTTAACCTCACTATAACATGGCGGGTTCAATGCTATCTAAACGTTCCCGGCACTAATAAGAATAAACTGTGCTATTTTTAGAACAATCAAACATACATTCAGACATACAAACAGACAAAAATTCATTTTTATATATAAAGATTATCAATGCACGCAGAAAAAAATCAATAAAATTCCCTGAAAAAATATTCGGGGAAAAACCATTACCAATGATTTGTGGAATAATAAGTTTTTTTCCGCGTGGACATAAAGTATTTTTAATCGAAATATTGATGAGTGATTTAACTTGCAAGTTGGTGCGCTGACGGTGAGTGCCCACACTGCTCACTGCGCGGTCAGATGTTCTTTGTGAATTGTTTATTCCAAACTTATTACTCGTTCATAGTACTGGTGAATTGGTGATTCACCGAATTCTTGCCACATATGAATCATAAAACTTCAATTATTTGCATACGCCATGTTCGCCGAACAGAGCTTGTAACTCGTGGCCTGTGGCGTCAATAACTACTGTACCCGTTTTCAATTACAAATAGAAGAAAGAAATCTACACATTTTAGATAGTGAATAATACCTGGGCCTATATATTGATAAACACTTGTCCTTTAAACAACACATACAAAAACTAAAAGAAAAAAATCATCCCACTAATTGTTGTATTTGGTAGAATAGCTCATCTTCTACCAGTACACGTTTAGTTTAGTCGGGTCCCACCTGAATTACATAATAAAAATATTGGGAAACACACACATTACATACTTAAATAAATTACAAATAATACAGAATAAAGTTATGAAAAAAAAACTTTTCATTTATAACCCAGACACCCTCATAAAAAAAATTATACCACGAAATGAACTTGCTGAAAATCAGAAAACTGTGCGAATACTCGTATAATATATGCCTATTAATCCACAAATTACAAAATGGACTTATACACACGAACACAGCATTTATAAAAACAATACAAGTACACGAACACTACACAAGACAACATAATAGATTGCGTACGAATACAGTAAAGACTGAAAGTGGTAAAAGAAGAATAGGCCACGAGGGTGTATATACATACAATGTCCTTCCCGATAGTCTGAAAACGGAGAATCGAGTAAGAACATTTAAAAAAAACTGTTTGATCTCAAAATAAGTGAGGAAAATAGTAATGTATAAAAGGAATAATATGTAAGGTATATAAATAATATAATGTAATATTAAATAATATGATACACAACATAAGTATTAAAATAGGTTAAGAATAATATGTATGTATGTAGTTAATTAATATAATATATATGTTAAGTTAAGAAAGTGAAATAATTATTTATTTCTTTTAACTTAATAAATAATAAATAAATAAATAATTATAATACGTGGTTACTTTCAGTTCTTCTTCAGACGTTAGAGATATTCTGAAATGCTGCTGCTCATAAAACTGGATCTAACGTATTGTATTTCAAGCAAATGAAATTCTTAAATGTAATAGGGTTTCTCTTTAAAATGTTTAACGGCCAACTAAATTCTGAATTCTTGAGAAAAATTAATAAAAATCAACACAGTCATAACCACTCTGCAAGAAGAAGAAATGAAATGAGACATCCTTTTCGAAAGAAAACAAAATCGCAAAACTCGTTACTATATAGAGCCATGAAGAAGAAGAAATGCCGGCCAATATAAAAGAAGACGAAAATGTTTTCAAAGTTAAGAAGGAAGTAACGAAATACGTAATTTAATATCGTAATTTTTATGGTTTGATTTTTAATTCATAATTGTTCATATTAGAATACGTGTAAGCAATGTGCATGTGTTCTATTTTAAGTTAAATAAATAATAAATATTAATTGATAAACTAAAGTTCTTAAAAACTTAAGACAAGATTTTTGTGCATAGCGCAAAGGGTAACAATTATTTTTATAAACAATAATTATTAACTTGAAACACTCATCCAAATTGAAAAAACCTTCCGAGAAAAGATAAATGTCGCCGATATGACTCGAACCTGCACCCTTCTGATTGCCGGTCAGATGCTCTACCGTTGAGCTACGTCGGCTTATCGCAAACCCGCCAAGTTAATCAATATATACTATTGTTTCATTCAATAATTACTGTTTTTATTATATTTTCACCTGTAAAACTAACTATTAACTTATTAACGTATTAACGTATTAACTTGGCGGGTTTGCGATAAGCCGACGTAGCTCAACGGTAGAGCATCTGACCGGACATCAGAAGGGTGCAGGTTCGAGTACTGTCGGCGACATTTATCTTTGCTCGGAAAGGTTTTTTTCAATTTGGATGAGTGTTTCAGGCTAATAATTATTGTTTATAAAAATAAATAATAAATAAACTATCTTGTTGTTTTCTTGATAGCCCACAATCGATCCATATACATAAATAATGTATATTTTTAGGTTATGAATGTGAATACCGCACAAGAGTCGGAAATGCTCACAACTGCTTGAAATACTGAATTGAATGCTGAATTGAAATTTTTGAGGTAAGTACTTCAGGCCAGCTGAAGGATCGGGGTCTATTATAGAAGCCCGAGTAAATCTGACTTACAAGAAACTGGGCGTTTTGTATAGGACTAGCAGATTCTCCAATAGTGACCCTATACAAATATCAAGTCCGTCCGACAATTGAATTTGGAAGTCACCTCTGGGCTGGAGCTCCCAAAAACTTGATAAACCTGTTTGTTTCTGTGTAAAGGAGGGCAGTTCGTATGATTGACAATCCGTAGTTAATAGACCGAATGCCATCTTTAATGCACAGACGCAAGGTAGGTATGTTGACTGTTCTACAAATATTTCAATGGAGCTAGCTGCTCGAAGGAGCTGTGTTGATTCCCACCGCGCCTATGCACGTCAGTGAAACTCGACGAACACGAGCGGAACACACGTTCACAATTGATATTGGCTTCATGAGAACGGGTCGTTTCGCTGATTCGTTTTTGTGTAAATCGGCTCGTATGTGGAACGAGGTATCGGCATCTGTTTTTCCTCCTACATTTAATCCTGCCTCTTAATTTAAACTGCAAAAAATATTATTTTCCCCTTTATAAGACCCCCTCCCACAAAGCATCTCCAAAAAATATTTCAATCGATTCGTGAAGAAATGAGTATTCCATGATTGACTGTGTGCCAGGGTCCAGGATTAACAGAAACTGGTTGGAAATCATCTAAGTCAATGCATTCTCAAATGATAATAAACGGAACACATTTATCGAAAATTCGTCAGCTATTTGAGATAAGCAAATTTTATCTTTTTCTTCTATTCATATCAATACAACAACATCACAAAATTCCGTAGATGATTTGAACCAATATGAAACTTCTGTCCATGCGTATAAGGCATACTTTGGCGCACCAAAATTGTGTACCACGTTATCTGACTAAAATGTCAACAGTGTTAGAGATTAAACTTCTTATTATACACAATTCTAATCTCATAGAGATAATTTTAATACGATATTGATGTTTTCTTTTCTCTCAAAAGCGGTTCACCTATTTGTTCATTCATAATACTCTACAACCATGTAGGAAAAATATTTTTAACTGTGGAGATGTTGATATATCATTTTTATGTGACACAAATTATGAGCTTTCTGAAGCCAATAGAATCACAATATCACACAAAGGCTTCCATGACAATTCAACACACGTATGAATCGGCACAATTTAAAGTGATGTTGTCATTAAAAGAACATTTTTTATTATTTTATTGATAGTATTATTAATATTCTGCATATTCCTGATGAGGAAAGCATCGCTTTCGACACATGTCGATATGCATATATTAATAAAGTGGTGATTACAAAGTAATTTTTAATACATTTATTGATAATGACGCCACAAAGTGAATATCAATATTTTGAAGAAATCACAAGTACTTTTTTTTTAAATGGTTTGCACTTCTCAAAACGACTTTGCTTCTGAGCTCCTCTAGTAATTATACATTTCCACGCTTTAAAAATCCGCCAAAGTGAAATACATATTAAATGACGTAGGTATCTATAAAACAAAATTAAATTAAATTTTCACTTATCTTTAGAATTGAGGAAGACCATTTGTTCCAGATTGTGATGAATTGTGATGACAATTCAGGAGTTCTTATTTATTAATCAGGAGGATTATTTATTAATTCTGAATAATGATAATATTATTACTGAATACGAAAAACATAATGCTTTTAAAGAGATTTTTTAAAAATTTACATAGTATGTACATGTTCTTTGAATCCAGTTGAGACCTCAACATGTACGATATTATAAAAATAAAACCATTTTTTCAAAATTCACATAAAATCTCTTACTGAATATTCCACCCTCCCGCTTGATACCAACGAGCCTAAACCCTTACATATAGAAATAAATGGTCGTAGATTAAATTTACGCGAACAATTAGAAATTAATAAACGAACTAATGATCCTAATATAGCAATAATTAATAAAGTAACGAAAATTATTTATTCACCACTTCTCAGTATGTTCTCATTACCACAACAATATAAAACATTTAATAAATCATTTAAGAAAACATTGTCATTTAAATACGGGGAAAACACATTATAAATGTAAAAACTTCACAGAATAGAGAATTTTAATTATTAACTAAAAAGGTTTTAGCGATAACAAATCATTATTTAAAAAAACCTGTCCGTATTAAAATTGGGTGGGAGTAAATAAAATCATATAAATTAGTCGTCACAACATGGATTAACCACAGTTTGAAAATGGCCTTGAAGGAAGAAACAGCTGTCACAATAATAAAAACTAAAAATACTTGCATAACTTAATAGTAACATTATTAAATTTGGGGTCCTACGTATGTTGTACAAAATACTAAATGTTATGAAAATAATTTTAATAGATGGAAAAAAAATAGTTTCAATCCTTTCCCGGTACGTTTCTTTTTTATTTATTAATTATTTTTTTATTCATACATTTACACAAACAAGGTACAAAGGTTAAAAACATTTTTTTTTAATATTAACTTATATATACATATGAACACATTCACATAAACCCACGTGTAATGCATATAAAACAAAAAATCTCACATAGGCAAGGCCAGTGCGTGGGTATACCTGGTATCAGTTTGTGGCAGTAAATTAGTAATAATCTATGGATGTTGGACGTTATATTGTAGGTATTTATAATATTGTAATTATATGTATGTTAGTTGTAAGACTCTATTTTTAAGACATAGTTGTTGTAAATCAATAGTAATAAATCTTATTTGTAAGTCATCAGTAATAAATTTTAGCTGTAAGGTATAAGGTATACTTCTAAGTGATTCCCCTGAGGTGAATTTCCGACGAAAACTGCGCTATAGAAGTAATCCAATTATTATTATTATTGTTATCACCCCTTAACATAGGTTTGATTTCAAAAACTAAATTTGGATACACCGATTAATTGTTTTTATAAATCATCTCGCCGATAGTGAACTTCCCTCCGCATTTAGCGTCACAAATGCATTGAGCTCTATCCAAACTGCATCAACACATCAAGACTGGTGTGTAAAATTATACGCGGGGAGTGCATCAGTGCATCCAATAGCCGCACTAGAAATAATAATATGGTATGTGGGTCCATGTCCGCGGGTTGATGGGGGGCCAAGGGCAATGATCGCAGCAGAAGGAAGGGGGCCATGGTGGGGCAGGGTGGGTTGAAGGGGTGTGGGGGCCATGCAGGGGTGGGGACAGTGGCAGTCGCGTAGGCAGTATTTAGCAATGTATTCATTTTAGGGGTGCAAGCAAACCAGGGATAATATTGAATTTTGTTTGTGGGATGGGATATTATAAATTGATGATGTTAATTCGAACGGTAAATGCGATTGGGTGGTTATCGGACAGATTTCATATTTTATAACGTCCCAAACAGAGGAATTATGTTTCTTATTTTCACTTACAACTTTTGTAATTTATTCTTTAAAGAAAATTAATAGCTTATTTTTATGTTTAATTTTAAAACTTTCAATTAAACTATAGAAATGTGATAAAATTATTATAATACTCGGAAGCTTTTTTGTGAGATTTTTTGTTTACACAATATATTTATTTATTTATTTAGACAATATATATATACTTTTTTTATATTTTCTTCCTCTTTTATACACTGTTTCAAAATTTATTTTTATGTGTATCAAAAATATTCAATATATGTATAGATACATTTTTTTTTATAAAAGTGGAACCCAAACGCGATGCCATTGATGACATGACTACTAAAAAAAATTATTATATCACTTAGCCTCAATAAGAGCAACAAAGACAGAATAAACAGATGTATCCATTTAACGACTACTCGGGATCATGAATCGATTAATTAACTGTTTCCTAAATTATATGTGGTATAACAAAATATATTAATTATATTATAATATTATTTGTAATACGAAATTAACAAAAAAAAATGTTTCTTTTCTATCTCTTTAATTATTTATTTAACGCCCATACGGCTTTTACATAGAGTTTTACATAGATATATTACTTAAATTGTTTTATGTATATGTACATAATAAGATAAACCCTAGCAAGTAGTAATTGTACAGCGCCCTTGAGGTGATTTTTTTTATAAAAACGGCGCTATACAAATCATCCAAGTATTATTATGATGATTACTGTTTGAAGAGAGGAATGAAGAAAAGAAAATACACTGATAAGGGAGTTACATAAAAGATAACATGCAATTACCTATATTACCCACACACAGGCACTACATGAGTTCTTATTTAATAGGTAATTATATGCATGTCGAATTAATCACCTCGCTAGGAATAAATGTTTCAAATGGTACTAAAAATTGTACACATTTATTATTGGGTGATTTACAGAACATAACATAAGTAATAAATGCAATTTAGAAAGATGGACATTAATAATCTTGATGTGCTGAATAAACACATTTGAATAAATAGATTTTTAATTATGACACAGTGTTGTAACGGTAAACATGAACGGAACAATTAATACTTATTACCAAATTTGTGCAGTATTTAAATGTGAAATTTTTGGAAATAGTTATTTGCAGCCAAGGTACATTCTACAGAGCCGTCAGTCGTGTATTACACGCAAGTTAATAAGGTTCGTTAGATCCAGGGCGTCTAGTCTGCCATTCGCCATTTTTAAAAGACACACTAAATGGCTCACTCTACGCCTTACTGATAAATCGGTTAGGTTGAGTAAGTCCACTAAAAAAGCATAATTAAGATCGTCGATTTGAATTCATAACCTATAATTAATAAATCTAAAAAAATTATGCTGCACTCTCCAACTTTTGGTATGTCGATCTTATAAAATGGAGCCTATGAGTTTTGTTCTGGTTCTTTTTATGGATGATTCCTTATCTTTTTCCTTATTCTGAAAGACTTCTTGATTAACTGTGGAATTCCGAAGAAACATATTAAAAAAAATCTCGAAAAACACAAATTGATGAAATATCTTCAAGTTACTCCAGGTTTTGAACCAAAACTATTTAAAATAATTATATTATATCTTATTACGTTTTTATCCATTTTTCATTTCATTTTTACATAGCATAAATATGCCTTTTAACGAAGAATTACGTTTTGTAAAAAGGTACCTACTTCACTATATAGTAATGACCTGTTTATTCTGTCACTACTGCTAAAAGTGACATTTGCAGCCTTAATTTATATTTCCATTCATAATTGCAAAGCTTAATAGCTAACAATGTTTAAAGTTAATAATAACATAGTTGTTAACATGGTAACTTACTTAATATTGAGTATTTCTCTGGTTAAAACGATGAAAATATTGATATTTTTAATGAATTTCATTCGCTTTATGAGAGCTGACAGCTGTCATCTGAGAGAACCGGAACCGCAGTAAAGCAAGATATCTTTAAGTTTAAGGAAAAGGATAAGGAATCTTCCTTAAAAGGAACGGGAATAAGCCTCCTGATTGTTGAAATACACTTAAGTTGCTTCTTACCTACCAGTAAATAGTAATTTATAGGAATTTGTAAACTTTTGTAAATTTTGATTTTAAAATCGTTTACAGTGCTAAAAATAAATCCCAAACATTTCATGGCCTTATTAGTTATTCCATTTATATGAGGAACAAGAGATAAGTTACTGTCGAAGATTATACATCGGAAGAGGAACGGCTGCGCGCCCTGTTTCAAACAAAACTTAATTTTGGATTTGTTTCAAAAATACCCATCTAAACTGAATGATCTTTTTTAAAATTAAAGGTGTAATATGTTTTACATCTAGCACGGATTGGACATATTTTACTTTATTTTGTTTTAAATTATGAAATATAGACCATTAGAGAAATTAATTATTCATGATTTTAGAGGCAATTTAGAAAATTATTTGCGAGTTTGAGGTAAAAAAAATTTTGTCATCTTTCCTATGTGAATATGATTATATAAAATAAGATAAAAATAATAAAACAACTTTAAAAAAACGTTTTTTTGGGTCGATATTTTAAATTATGTATGCTAAACTTGTAATCCAACGTTAATTGGTGGTTTTTTTTTTAATTAAAGTTTAAGTTAATCATAATTCTTATTTTAAAACTTTTGAAAAAAAAAATATTTATATTTATATTTCATTATATTTTCATAGCAGATGGAGTAAAACTTTGCTAAATGCTAAATATATAATTGCTAAATTTGCCTCTGAGATCGCGAAATTCGATTTCTTTAATGACTTTTTTTGTATTACTTTTAAAATACTTCTAATCCGTACTATATATTTGGTATACCTTTTGACGAAAAAAAGATCGTTCGGTTTAGGTGGGTATTTTGGCCTCAAATCCAAAATTAAATTTTGTATAAAACAGGCTGAGCAGCCGTTCCTCTTAATTTGCTCAGCTCTTCTTAGATAAATATTATTACTGCTATTTTGGTACATAATGGGATTTTTGATTCGGACAAAAGTAATTGTTTGACATTTTTCGATGTCGAGGAACCGTTCGTTCCGAGTGCACCATTCTTGTAACCTCACAAGATTTAATTGCATTACGTAACAGTCATTGAGATTAGTGATAGTTTTATAGATTTTATAAAAGCTACCTACGCTGTTTGTTACGCGTTTCCCAATATTTGGTAGCAATCGGTTCTAGCAAAGTTTCCTTTGACAGGTCAATGGCGGAATGGCACTAATTTATAATTGCTTTGTTGTGAAACTTTGTTATCAAATAACAACTACTATTGCACTTATACTAGTTACCTAACAAACTATTGATCGTTACCATCATTTATGTTGGTATGGACGTTGATTGAATTGTCTATGGGTAGGCCCTCTCGACTAGAAAAATTAACTAATGGTTTCACCTACAGATATGTATATTTTCTTTGATTTACGGAATTTACGAAGTGGCACCTTTGTTGTGCATTTAGTTACTGATTTTTTTTATTAGGAATTATTTATCACTATCTACGCATAATGAAAGACGTGTTCAAAGAACGAGTAGCTGAATATGAGGCCGCAAAATCTCTCGAACAGTAAAGCTCGGATTAAATATCGAATAAAACACTTAGTTTGAAACCACCAATTTATTTTAAAATCATCACCAACCGGTTTCGCTTATCCCAAGGTTCATCGGGGTAAAATTTAAAACTAAGAAGAATTAAGTGGAAGTACTAGTATTATATTAAGCATATTCTCACTGTAACAAAACTATGCAAAAAAAAAATTCTTTTCTCAATATGTTTAATACTTGTGCCGATATTTTTATAAGTAAATTAATTCGATATTATGTAATTGGAGTCTAGTATCTCTATAACAAAACTTTTATTTTATTTTTGATACTTCTGACGTCATTGGACCGTTGAAATTGCCGTTAGAAAGATTCATTTTACTCGATTTTGTATGCGAAAATTTGTAGACGTTTTTAAATCCAAAAATTTAACTATGTAATTGAAGGATACATTGTAAAATATCAGTTTCTCGTCACTGTTGTTTTTGCAGTATACCAAAATGTGAAAAGGTAACCTAACCGCAGTTTCATTTATTTTTTCCATCTTCCTAAAATACCGAACCTCGTTTTTGAGGTTATTTCACCTTCACCGTACATAATTATATTTTAAATTCATAGTAAACCATAACTAGACATAAGTGATAAAATTATGCGCCTTTTTAGAAATTCCAACTCAAAGAAAAATAACAATATTTATAAATTACTGTTGTTCATTTGCTTAGAAAAATTATCATACTTACGCAATTCGTAATAGATTTTTCAAATTAACAATAATTATAGAGCTTCAAGTTACGCACGTTGTGTTTAAATTTTGACAAAAGATTCGCATTTAAAATACAAAACAATACCGAAAAATAAAAAATTTCATACAAATCCAAAAATACGCGCGAACGAAACTGTGACGTCAGATGTGGAGAAACCAATGGTACCAACAGAACAGGGCGTTTTTATTGATTTGTTTTCAATTTTGATCAAAATAATTATAACATTTTTTTTAAATTAATACGAAGTATTTTGTTTACACCACTGTTTAATATATAAATATACAAATACAAATACACAGTATACAAATATATCCTGATGAGGAAAACTTCACTTTCGAAACATATTAATACTTACGTATTATGGTGTAAACATAATACTTCATATAAATTTTATTAATAATGACACCACAAAATAACTACACATGTATTGAATAAATTATTGTTAATAAATGGATTAAAAAATTACTTTGCATTCACCACTTTATTAATATACACAGATATTAACATGTATCAAAAATGATGCTTTGTTCATCAGGAATATATAGAATTTCTGTTGAAGAATGCATCGCTTTTGAAACATGTTGTTTTGTCTGTGTATATTAATAAAATTGTAATTTATAACAAAGAAATTTTTTAAATAATTTATTAATATCAACGCCACAAAGTGAATACCGATCTTTTTTAAGAAATTATACATGATAATTATTTTGTTTATTTTATATGTGTATTAATTTTTATAATAACATCCAATTATTTATCTCTCTCAGAACTTATTGTAATTTTTTGAGTGTGTTTATAATTTAATATGATCCAAAATAGTTGTAAAGTAGTCACCGGGCGCTGAGTCGACAAGTAGGCGGACTGGTAAGTAGAAAATTGTTTTTCAAAACACAATAAAAATAATAAGAATGAATGAATTGTGGGTAGATTCAGTAGCAATGAAATCGATTTAGGTTCTAGTAATGGTTCAAAATGTATGTTATTAGACGTTTACTTTACCTGTGTACAAATTAATACACCCTCTCTACCTGTGAGCAACGTATTGCCTACGTCATGCGATCAATCTATAAGCGTCCTGAATGACTCAGTATTGATATCGTAACAGTGAACCAATTTTAGAACTTTAGTAAAGTCCTCATTGATTTTAAAAAGATATATTTAGATACACAAAGAAATAATCATTTACTATAAAGTAAAGTATATGCAACGCATTAATTGTTTTTAATTGTTATAATAATAATAATAATAATAATTGGATGATTTATATGACTGGAAAATATTTATAAAATGACCTTAAAAAGCGTAAGAAGCTTTTAGTAGATATTAACATTTATTAATTGATAAACTAAAGTTCTTAAAAACTTAAGACAAAATTTTTGTACATAGCGCAAAGGGTAACAATTATTTTTATAAACAATAATTATTAGCCTGAAACACTCATCCAAATTGAAAAAAACCTTTCCGAGCAAAGATAAATGTCGCCGACAGGACTCGAACCTGCACCCTTCTGATGTCCGGTCAGATGCTCTACCGTTGAGCTACGTCGGCTTATCGCAAACCCGTCAAGTTAATCAATATATACTAGTGTTTCATTCAATAATTACTGTTTTTATTATATTTTCACCTGTAAACAACTCGAGTCCTGTCGGCGACATTTATCTTTGCTCGGAAAGGTTTTTTTTCAATTTGGATGAGTGTTTCAGGATAATAATTATTGTTTATAAAAATAATAGATATTAACATTTTTTATTTATTTTTACACTTTTAGTTATTTACAGTATTGCGGGCTGTGGACGCATTTGCGCGAATTTTTAAACTTTTTCTATTTAATGACTTTAGGTAAACACTAACCGGCTAGAATAGCTAAGCAATTTACGTGTGCGTTTCTTCAATTTATGGATACGATTGTCTGAAAAGATGAATTTTAAAATTTATCAATTAAGGTAAATCAAATTTAATAATTTTATTATTAAGTTCTGCAATTATTTTTAGTTTGTATTGTTGTGACAGCTGTTTCGGCGATCAAGGCTATTTTTAACTAGATTCAAAGCACATATACGATGTTATAAAAATAAGCACTTTTTCAAAATTCGCAGAACATCTCTTAGTGAATTATCACGTTCCGCTTGACAACAAACCTAAATCCTTACATAAAGAAAGAAAGGGTCTAAGATTAAATTTACTTGAACAATTAGAAATTAATAAACGAACGATTGATACTAACATAACATTAATTAATAAAGTAAGGAAAATTATATATTCACCACTTCGCAATATGTTCACATCACAACAATATAACACATTTAAATAAAGCAATTAAGAAAACATTGTCATTTAAATACGGGGAAAACACATTATAAATTTAAAAACCTCAGAGAATTTTCTATTTCATTTTCTAACTAATCGGTTTTACCGATAACAAATCATTATTTTTAAAAACCCGTCCAAATCAGAATTGGGTGGGAGTAAATAAAATCATATAAATAAGACGTCACAATATGGATAAACCACAGTTTGAAAATGGCCTTGAACGCAGAAACAGCCGTCACAATAATAAAAAAATAAAATACTTGCAGAACTTAATAATAAAATTACTAAATTTGATTTACATGAATTTAAAAAAAAACATATACATATAAATTGTAAATTGCAAAAAAAAATATATATATATATAAAAATACAAATTGTAAATTGTAAATTGCTTAGCTAGGCTAGCCGGTTAATACTTACCTGAAGTCATTAAATAAATAACAAATTTTAAAAAAATTAATTCACGCATCGGTGCGCAAATGCGTCCACAGCCCGCAACACTGTAAATAACCAAAGTGTAAAATAAATAATAAAAAATGTTAAAATCTATTAAAAGCTTCCTAAGCTTTTTAAGGTCATTTTATAAATATTTTCGAGTCCTAAAATTAATTTTACGAATACTTTCCAGTCCTAAAAATTATAAATATTTCAATAAATACCAACTCTTCTTGTGCCACCAATCTTCTAATAAATGTAACATCAATAGAAAAGGAGCAACAAATAACCATGTAAAACTATCATCTCTATAAATAAATTTTCTAATAAAATTGTGTTCATCTGTAGCGACCTGCCAGTTAAGTATGTTTATACATAATTAGTTAAGAAATATTTGCACAGCGCCCTTGAGGTGATTTTTCACAAAAACGGCGCTATACAAATCATCCAATTATTATTATTATTATATTATAGTTAGCGATTAAATGTTTTCTGTCACGTACATAATTATACATTTTCAAACTTGGGTCGATCGACAGTTACACCATCAATTATAATCATTTGATTCGGGCCATTAGTTGTATTTCAGTAGTTTTACCTTTTCGATAATAAGTTGGATGATGGTTGGTTAGAAGAATTGGTATATTGGTTTCATCGATGTGATGTGCTACGTCGATGTTTGTGTTAATAGATTGCAAACTAAATAACTAACTAACCGTCTCGCGGTTTCCCCCAGGGATAGACATAAAGGATGTACCGCAAACAAATGCGCACACTTCTTGCTTCTTCCACATCTATACATTGTCTCATATCTCATTCATTACAATTAGAACTGTGGGTGTTTTACACTGCATAACATTGGCAGAAGATAAAGGTCACCTACAATAATCCATTTCGCCAACTATTCCGTCTACCAAGATACTGCAGCGCTACAGAAATGTTCCTGGAAGGACGAGTGCACTCTTTCAGGGCACTTCACCGCCACCGCATGGGAAGCTTACGGTGCAGAGTACGCCAATCCAAGAATAACATCATTACTGTCACTGCTGCATGGATGGAGTCTCCCTCGATGGCCCTTTGGAAACGGGAAACCATCATATCCACCATAAACTTTTTTTTTCTCTCTTATTAAATGAACTTATATTGCATATTTTACCGAGTAATATTTTTCTATGTTTTTCTTTTATTTTTTTCTTCCTTTTATTTTAGGTACCTATTATTATTTTTATTTGTATTATTATCACTTATTGTATTGCACTACCCCTGCGAACCTTCTGCAATAATGAATTATTATTATGATTATTATTGTATACCCACCCTTACGGTTTTCTGACTTTTGCCCGAATCAAGTATTTTATTCACTTAATCATTCCATGAAAATCTCTAGCGCCTCCGCTTCTTCTACCATTCGCATTTGTATCATATATTCTCCTTACATTCCTTTCTTCGTTTATCAGCTCTACATGCCCAAACTCCATCAGCTCTACATGTAACTAATTCATTACGCTTACATCAGCCTTGCATTCTTTCCAAATCTTCACATTCTTAACGCGATTATACGTGATTTTACCACACATATACCTCAGGGATCTGACAGCACTCAATCCCTCCCATGCCAGTTCCACGCCTCACTACCATAAACCACGGTTGGTATTTAAACTCCATTGTGATCTGCTAGCTTCGCTTCTTCGGACAATTTTTTATTAATTATGCCAACCGCGTTTAGTCGTCCATTAATACAGTTTTCTCTCGTAAACATACTTCCGAAACATACAAATTCATCCACTTGCTCCAAATATTCATCATTCACAACCGTACACATTGTTCTCGTACTCTCTCTCTCTCTCTCTTTCAAACAACAATACTTTAGACTTGCTTACATTCATCTTTAACTCATTCCGCATTCTCAGTTAACTCAATAGATTATTATTTGAATAATTTATTATTTACCTTTTGTAGATATTTGCATTTGCATGTGTCCGAAAAATTCAAGTAAAGTTTTGCTGGATGAATAACATAGCACTTATCAGAATGGCTTTACCTTCCTTATCTGAACTGTACATTCCGAAAATACCAATCAACAACTCTTAGAGCAGTGCGTCAGCTATCAAAAGAAAAGAGGAACCAAAGTGCAACTTGATAGGAACCTACTAAGTTTGGAGATCTTGGGTCTAAGTTATCGGATTATCAAGCCATAAGGAATAAACTACTAAATGAACTAAGACGTTAAAAACTCGAGGGAGTTCATAACGAGACTTAATATTTAGAAAATAATATTTACACCCTTGTTCAGAGCTTGCATGTTATTTCAAATAATGTCTATACATTGGCGTCTTGTACTATTTTGAGATTGTCAACCATTTAAAAAAATAGAATTTTTCCCATCAAAATAGGACCCGTTCACAACGCGTTCTATTAAAAAAAACACGTAATTAACTAAAATATGTATTAACCTAACAATGATTGATTGAATTACCCCTACTCCTACTCCTACCCGGAAATTTCCTCTTATTTTGAAGGTCAAATGTGCAATAACGTGGAAGTGAGATCTCTGTGGCGAATGTGTAGTAAAACCATGTACGATCGTGTGAAAAATGTTGAAAATCGTAAACAATGCAAGGCTGTGATGTAAGCGTAATGAGTAAAATTAAGAAACGAACTCTTAGATGGTTCGGGCATGTAGAGCGAATGAACGAAGAAAGGAGTGTAAGGAGAATATGTGACACGAACGTCAATGGAATAAGAAACGGGGACGTCCAAGGAAGAGATGGCACGATCGAGTGAATAAAATACTTGAGTCGGATCACAACAGAAGAGAATGTATGAATGCGAATGAAGCAAGAAGTATATGCCAGGATCGAGTTATTGGGCTATCGGTCCTTTCTGCCTATCCCTGCGGAGAAACGCCGTTATGGTTTATTAGTTAGTTAGTTAACGTGCAAAATATCATGAAGATGTACCGAAATTCTGCTGTAAGGCGTGGGAATGAAGATTAGGGGGTGTTTTTTTGAAATCTCATGTAGACAGTAACCTTCCTCTTGTTTTGTAGGTCAAGTGTGCAAAATTTCATCAAGCTCGGAATAAAACTGAAGATTTGCATACTAATCAAACACACTGCCCGCCCGGGACATTCTTCTTTATCGAATAAATAGAAGAAGAAGATTTAAGGTGTTAATCTGGAGCGACCTACCAGCTAAGCGTGTTTCTGTGTCTGTTTGTACATAATATGATAAACCCTTGATAGTAATATTTGTAAAACGGCTCTGACAAATTATCCAATTAAGTAATTTCTTTAAAAGGTTGGTATTCACCTTGTGGCGTCATTATTAATAAATAAATTAAAAATTACGTTGTAATCAAGACTTTATTAATATATACATATCAACATGTTTCGAATGCGAAGCTTTTCTCATCAAGAATATACAGAACAGTATTATGTATATTCCTGACGAGGCGAAGAACATGTTGATATGTATAGGTATAATGATATAATAACACACATATGAAACTTATTTCCACTTTTATTTTATTTCACCGTGACCGGTTTCTACAAACTACAAACCAGAGGTAATAAGCTTACTGGGAATAACCAACATAATTAGAAAGTCGGCAGTCAAAGACGACTTAATGACAAATATAAAGAAAACCCATGTAATAGAATAAATCCCTTGTAGTCTCTCCCCACCCCTCCTCCCCCACATGTTGTGTATATAAACCGTAGTTTAAGATTAACTTTTACCAGTCTGAAGATGGCTTTTACAAGCTGAAACCGGTCACGGTGAAATAAAATAAAAGTGGAAATAAGTTTCATATGTGTGTTATTATATCATTATAATGGAATTCCACCATGTATTATCAGTTTCAAAAAATAGAAATATGTATAGGTATATTAATAAAATGGTGATTACAAAGAAAATTTTAATTCATTTGTATCCAATTACGTTTATTTTTTATTGTTATTACATTACTAACCAACCGTCACGCCGTTTCCTCGCAGATGAAGAAAGAAAGGATGGACCGCCAAACAACTCGGTCTCTATTACTCTAAGGTCTCAGCATACACTACTGGTTTTATTCACATTCTCACATCGTATCATACATACCCTTCTGTTTTTCTGGAAAATGTTAATATCGGCTAAAGTTTTTCAATTATGTTTTTTTTAATATGACTAAATATTAAAATGAAATGAGGACCTCCAGTCCAATTTAAAAAAATAAAAATTATGAAATCATTAAATAATCCAATTTAATATATTTTTTTAAATCAATAATGACGTTCAAACTTAAATATCAGTATGTATCGTTTTTTTTAAGTCAGTTTTCATAGGTAAAAAAATTTTCAAGTTAAAATTTTTCAAGCATGTCAAAACTCTCCTATGGCCGGTCGGTTTTGATCAGTTTTGAGGTTAGAATATCAAATGTCAAAACAAGGATGAGCTTTACGGTACGTAATTATATATTCTATTGATGGTAAACCATAACTAAACATAATTAATATAATTATGTACCCTTTCAGAAATTTTAACTCAAAGAATAATAATAGCAGTGAGCATTAACATTTTCATAATTAATATACGTATTGATAATTGGTTTGGTCATGAATACTCTATTTTTTTCAATAATATTAGTTTTTTTTTCGTAGTGAACAACAATTATAGAGCTTAAAATCACCCAAATTAAGTTTAAATGTTTAATGTTTTAAAATACAAAACAAAATCAATTACTAAAAATGTCCATCCTAATCCAAAAACAGAATGCACACGTGACGTCAGATGTTCCAAATGCAATGGTACCAACATAATAAGGTGTTTTGTTGAGATGATTTTTTATTCACTTTTCCATAACAATTTATAAATTCTACGTATAATTATATATATTAAAAGTTATATATTCAGAATCGGTGTTTGCTAATCTATATGAATAAATATTTTTATAGCCATTACATTTTTCAATAAAAAAGTTTTATTTAATGAATATATTGTCAAATTGTCAGGTTTGTAAGAAAACATAATTTTTATTGTTACAGAATACAGTAAAAAATAATCTATTGTAAGTGTATGTATGCAGTATTACTACAAACAAAACCATTTTTACCTTTTTATTTCCACTTCTGAGGATGTGGTTTGAAAGCTGTGAAGTTGTTGCTAAGCACTGATAGTTCCATACTTCATTATTTTTAACTACAATCCTGAAATCAGATATGGCACATCCCACAAATACACCAAATGGGGTCCTTTGTGTTCCCAACTCGCTCTCGCGCACGGAAAATCGATAAGCCCCTATATTCGCCCTTTTCTAACCCGCACTCTAAACGGTTCGTCGTCGCGTCTCACCCTCTGGTTGAAAATCACATAAGACTGTCCCACTCCAACGAAAATTACACGACGTTGACATTGTAAGAGCTACACAAATCAAGCACTAAAAGGCAACTAGTAAATACGTTTCACCAAGACCATGAAATATTAAAAACATGCCGCCGGTTTTGTTTGACCTTTTTACAGAGTGTCTCACATAAATACAGCTGTTCTTTACTCAATCTTCTTTTGTACGGCAAATCGTTTAGAATGATACTCAGGGTTCAAGTCCAACGTGACACTTTGTAAAAGGGTTTGAAGTAATATAAAGCGCTATTTTGAATGCGATGCGTGTTTTTTTGCCAAGTGTCTCGTCTAAAGGGAAAGAATTTAGTAAATAACGTATTGAGTGGGCTCTATTATCTCCGGTTTATATTTGTAAGCTTTTTGTCAATGTCACTCATTGGCTTGTTAATTTTTTAGTTCCCTAATTTCTATAAGTCAGAACTAGAGGCTAGAGAGTAGCAGCAAAGCGACAAAACGGCGATCAAAGAACGAAATGATTTTCAATTATACAAATATGGAAAATCTACAGCCCGTCGTATCTAGGATGAATGAAGTACGTGTGAAGAATGAGCTGATGATGAATGTAAGTAAGTCTAAAATCATGGTGTTTGAAAGAGAGAGTACAAAAACAGTGTATAATATAGTTGTAAATGATGAATATTTCGAGCAGGTCGATGAGTTTGAATATTTGGGAAGTATGTTTACGAGAGATGGAAATACTGATAGGGATATTGAAAGAAGGGTGAATGCAGGAAACTCTATTAACCGAGGACTGAACACGGTTAGTACTAACTAAAAGTTTCCCAAAGAAGCGAAGCTTGCAATCCACAATGGAGATTGTGTGAAAAATGTTGAGATTTGTAAAGAATGCAAGGAATGTAAGCGTAATGAGTAAGATTAAGAAAGGTACGCTTAGATGGTTTGGGCATGTAGAGCGATCGAAATATATAAATCGCATCGACAAGGCGCCTCCAGGCATCTCTGTCCTGTGCAACATCAACGGCATCCGTCCACGGTAGGTCCAGCCTCTCCTCGCACAGCCTCTGGAGTTGCTTCTCCCACCTGTGTTTGGGGCGGCCCACTGGACGCCTTCCCTCTCGAATAGCACTCAAAATTTTCCGCGGTTTCGACTTTCTGGCATTCTTAATTCGTACACACGAGCCACCTCAGTTTTTTTTGAAGAGTACAGCAATGGTTCCATGTTTAACTCCTCCCGGATCATCGAGTATCTTTTTCGATCCCATTTTATCACTCCTGCAACTCCTCTCAAAAACCTCATTTCGGCATCTTTGACCCTGGAAGGTGTTCGCTCGTTCAAAATCCGAATCTGTTGACCATTAGTAATCGTAGGGCGATACACTGATTGCTACACTGCCAACTTTGTCTCGATAATAATAATAATAATAATCGGACCATTTCTATAGCGCCGCTTTGTGAAAAATCACCTCAGGGGCGCTGTACAAATATTGCTTCCTATTCTTATATTACGTCTATTCTACGAATTTATTATAATAATACATTTATTTTCTCTTTTTGTACAGGCTATCATTACACATTATTTATAGACCATATAAAGAGATGCAGTTAAATAATCAAAACTAAATTTTATGTTAAATTGAAAAAAATTTAAAAATTAAAAAATAAAAAATAAAAAAAAATTTAAAAATCCTTTTTGCCGGTCATCGCTTGAGAATTCAACCCCAAAGTATTTAATTTCGTCGACCTTTTTCAACTGTGCCCCATTGGCGAAGATGTTATATCACTCACAAACAGTAACAACATAGTAAAATAATCACTTAAAAATAGACAAATAAACCAACATAAACAAAATTAACAATAAGTGTTGAAAGTAGGTAAGTAATTAATTGAAAACCTAATAATTATTGAGAAAAAAACAACATTTTACGATACATTTAATAATAAATTTTTAACAGAATTTTTTTTTATATATAAACAAAATCAATGGAATAAGAAAGCATTAAAAAATAAAATATTATTTTTATTCTAAATATAGGTATTAATGTGAAAATAAATTCATGAGTTAACTTTTTAATATTTGATTATTATTAATAATATTTAATTGAGTATGAAGAGGAATACTCGTATGTGTGTCATATCAGCACGAATGTAGGTAATGGGCATAAAATTCGCTTGGCAAACGGGATCTAAATATGTTTGTCGTAATCGCAAAAAGCGGGTTTTTATTTATTTGGGGAATCATTTTTTTAAGAAAGGAAATAAATTAATTATGGGAACCTTTCACAAATAATCTTAGCCACAATTTATAAGCTGTTTCTTAAATGCTTTGTTTATGCTTGTTTACAATGTAAATAAGAACTTTATTTTAATTCTTATCAATGGAAATTCTAGGAAAAGTTTTTTTTTTCCAAACCATATTTTTTGGTTTTCATAATGTAAACTGAGTGTAGAATAATCGAATTAGTGATTTCACTTAATACTTTTTCAAATTTATAAAATACCTTTTTTTCTGTATTTCGTCGCTTCCGAAGATTAATTGAATTGTTGTCAATTAAATATAATTAATAATCAAATATTTTTTTATCAGTTATCTCTTGAAAATTATTTTCCTATTAGTATTAATAATAAAAATTAATATATTTTTTAATTTCTAATATAAATTTTTGATTTATTACTTACCTACTTTACTCAATTTTTGTTTTGTTTATTAATAGTCTATTCTTAGATATTGTGTTCTACGTTTATCATTTGTCTATACTTGATATTATTTTTTAGTATTCATAAATTCCTGATGATGCGTCGCTTTCGAAACATGTAGATATTTATATATTAATAAAGTGGTGATTACAAACTAATTTTTAATTCATTTACTAAAACATTTCCTGTTTATTTCATTTAGTGATTTTGCACTTAAATAAATTACAAAGCAAAACTTGATATATTACGACTGTTATTGTTTAACCCGTTTTAAAAGGTTGTGCAAAGCGTTTCTAATCACCGTGTAAATGGAATGATCCTACATGCCCACACGGTGACCTCACAACAAGCTCCGTTGCAACGGGCTAAATGAAACTGCATGAAATATTAATTATGCAACGCCGTTGTTGCACATTTTTGGTTACATGGTTCGCTTTGCATTAAACGTTGTACCTACCTGCCTGAAGTCGTACTCTCGTTGCGTAATATTCATGGCATGTTCCTGTAGCCTGTAGGTGTTAACAAGGAGGTCTTCCACACCCATACGTCTTTTAAATACGTCCTTATAAGGTTGTACGAATCCCATCATTTGCGTTAGTCATCAAGTTATCAGTCGTCATTGTTCAATCAAAAATTCGTTCTGGATACACAAAATTAATGTAATTATTATGTGCACTTAGGATAAGTTAGTAGATCGATGATTGAAATGACTTGACGTATTACATTAATAGCTTTACTACCCGGTTTCGCCCGAGTTTCGATTCTCTTACAATGTTTTTTTTTTTTTTGAACCATCAAAAATGTGGAACAAACAAGTTTGCGACGCCTAGTCTTATTTGCTACCCTCTGAAAGTAGTTAACATAGAAAAACGTCTTATTAATAGTAAATATTGAAAAAGGTGCTGTACAATATTTCGTTATTTTATATGAAAAATATGTACCTAGGGAGCACTGTAGGAGTAATCTTAAAAATATACAAGAATGTATAGATATAATTTATTAAAAATATGTTAATAGAATATGTATATGAGTAGAATATATGAATAGAATGTTAGAATAGAGTATGTATATGAGTAGAATATATGAATAGTATATTAGAATAGAGTATGTATATGAGTAGAATATATGAATAGAATATAAGAATAGAGTATGAATTTGATTAGAATATGGCGTGTTCACCCTTATAAACCGTAAATGCTCTTCTCTATATATATATAAATGAGTGTTTGTCTGTGTGTCCTCAATTTTCTCAAAAATTACTGGACCCGTTACGCTGAAAATAACACAGTTTGTTCTTATTAGTGCTGGGAAGGTTAAATGAGGAGTTTGAATAATAACCAATATACAAAACTATTGCTATAACGTTTTAAAATTAGTATGAAAAACATTCAGCCCTCCATGTTGTATTGAGGTTAGCCCATAGATATACCACTCTGGTTAGCCAAAGATTACATATTCAAATGAAGAAGGTTCGTTTGGGTACAATATTTTTAAAATGTAAAACGCAATCTACTCGTACCTACAATAAAGATTTTTTTATTTAGATGTGTTTGAAAAAAATAATGTTTGTAATGAAATAAAATTTTCTTTGCCGAGAATAGTATAGTAATTGTCGTCACAAGGCATTTATTTCGTTGTAAAATCAGTTATGGCAGCCAAACGACAAGCAGGAAGGAATTCACAACTTCATAACTTTATTAAAAAAAAAATCCTGAGCAAGGCCGGGTACCATCAGCTAACAGGTTTATATTAACAGGCCATTAATTCATTAGTTTATAGTCGTTATATAAACGTTTTCAATTATAATGTGCTACACTTTGATTGTTATCTATTCTAAACCTTTGAATTTTTGGATACCAAACAAACTAAACTCCTTTCTGCTATCTTCTTTGCATTTATCCACTCAATAAACATTCACCTCAAGATCAATTTAAGAAACCCACACTGGTCAACCCTTTATGTGTGTATACAGAATGCATTCTTACATCACACGATGTGTGTCATCAGCTCCAAGAGTTGGCCTAGTTTAACACTGTGGCATTGGATTCGATGGAATGCCATTATCTCCCAAGCATTTATTCGAGATCCAAATCTTAAGTGCTTCAAATTCACCGATTGTTCCTATTTGTTTCACCTTCGCATAGCAGGGTGGACTATATAGTCATAGTCGACCACATTCTTCTTTAAAAGTTTTCTAGTATTCTCTAGACATTGTTTGGTTAGTATCTGAGTGGAAAAAATGCGTTGAGTTCCCACTGCGGCGTCGTGGGTCATTTCTCTGCTAACCAACCCCTTCATCATTGTACAAGCAACATTTTCCGATTATAATGATGGTTTTAGAAGGAATTCAAATATTGTCAGGTTACTCGTAACAACGAATTGATGTCTTTCTTTTTAGGAAAAGTCCTTCTTCAAATGCTTCCAGATTAAATTAAAGTGATGATTATTTTGTGGAGTTTATTGAGGTAAGTTTTCATAAAAATGGTAATGTTAATATCATGTGTAGATAATTAGTACATATTTTTTTATGGCTAGGTTGACTTCAGAGTCGCATTAGTCAAAACTTATGTGAACGAAATCGACACGAATACCAACGAGTTCGTAATCCAGTTTACTAAATCAGAAGCCATGACTTGTATGTTCAACTGCATTATGAGGTGCAAGCTAGAGAAGCTTCTGTTGTATGGGTCCCATAACAACAACAACAAAAAACAGAATTTTTTTGAACAAATACAAAAAAACTTAGGTTTATGAGAATACAGGGCGAGTAGACATAATTTATGCATGACGAAGATTTTCTCTCTGAGACGCGCTACAAAAGTCTTCAGTCTAAGAGTGGGCCCTTGCAGTAACTTCGTACAAAATTAGATAGAAAGTCCATACCGCCTGGAGTTCTATTAGTTCTTTGTACCAAGCAACCAGGACAGCATCACAATCTGCTTTGCATACTACACTGCAGAACAGACGTGTTGGCTCAGCACAGCACGACATGGACTATGGTGCTGCTAAATAACATCTCTCTAGATATCTTCAAGATAAACCTTGAAGTATTCAAGAGACATGCAAATATGTCTATACATTTGTGTCATTCTATTTATGTTTTATGTTAAAATATATTTTTACATCATAGTAAATGGACGTAATCTACTATACACTAGCGATATATATTAGCGATCAGGTTCGCCGGCTCATTTTGATGAGCCGTGAGCGTACTACTTCTCGCAAACCGTACCATGTCTCAATTGAACTGTGACTCTTTTAGACAAACCTTGGAACCACTTAAGAAAGATTGTTTATTTATCTAAAAAGATAAACATATCTCAGATATAGATAGTATTTTTACGCATTTCTTTAAATATGGTCTTTGTTCTATTTTGCTTATTTAAAATCATCGTTTATGTGTCTAATTTTTACAAGGCTAAATTATGCCTGCGACCGTGAGACTTGCAAATAATCTTTGGCGCCACGACGCAGCTTAAAGCAGTTGTTTTCGAGGGTTCGTGTGTAGGCAGTGTACAGTAGGTGAACTGCGCCTGACACTGGCATTTAGACGTTTTGTACCTACACCAATACGCTGGGAGCTGGGAGCCATAGAAGCTGGGAGTCGTATGAACTGGTGTATTAGCTCATGAACTGGGAGCTGGCTCTTATACGAGCCGTCGTTCAATTGAGTCGTACGAAAATGTTGAGCTGTTACCGTGACACCCGCTCTTAACAAAATTAGTCATGATCCATCGCTAATATATATATCTGACATTCCAAACAATTGTAGTAGAAGAAGACTAGTAGATAAGTACGTATGTTGTGAAATATGGTTGAATGCATTAACAACCAGTTAAACAGGCCATAAAGGGCTACCGCACGGCGCACAGTGGTAGATAGAAGCGCTATGGAGGTTTTAGGACACTATTACTACTATTAGGTTGTATAGAATTAATGTTTGGAAGTTGAAGTAGAAGATTGGAACGTGTGTTGTATTTATTGCCCAGGAATTGGAGGCCAAAATTCCTCATTAATCACAACGCATTGAGAATCACATGGGTTAGATTTTCAAAGGAAGTTTCCACGGGAATGTACGATGAATGACGTAACCACCTAACTAATCATCACGCCGGAACCTCGCTGGGGTATGCAGAGAGAACGGACCGACAGACAACTCGGTCTTGGTACAATCATTGATTCATTCACACTCATACACCGTCTCATACTTACTATTCTGATAATCTGACTGTTGAAATGACACGACTCGGGTTGTTTGGTTCATTTGATCCGGCCATGTCTTCATCGGGCGTCCCCGGCTTTTTCTTATATTCACGTTCACGGTATGTATTCTTCATACACTCCTGTCTACGTTCATCGGCTCTATATGCCCAAACGGCATCCCCTTCTTAATATTACTCATTAGGCTTGCATCAGTCTTGCATTCTTTGCGAATCTCACACATGTTTCACACGATCATACATGGTTTTATGATACATACGTCTCAGTCATCTCATTTCTACAGCATTCAGTCTACTTTCATTCTTTCTCTGTCAGTTCCATGCCTCACTGCCATACATCATGGTTGGTATCAACACTCCATTGTGGACTGCTAGCCTCACTTCTGACGTAAGGACAGAATAATTGTTACCCCTTTGTGATCGATTTCAACAGAGTTTACTTTGCAAATTTTCTGACTTCCGTACAATCGTCAAAGGATATTAATGATTTGGAAGACAGTTTGTTTTTAATTCATAATTAAGTATAGTAAAGTATTTTTATAGCAAGCGATGTATAACTAATCTATTATAGCTTACTGTGCATGAATAATAATGAAATAAGGCTTTATTGGCAGGATGTTAATACTGTGCTGCCACTACTGTCTACAGTTCACGAATGTTAACGTTCTGTAACAATGTTTTATTTGAAATCAATTTTGATCGTCGTTTATTTCAGTTTTTTTTTGTTTGGGTACCGCACAAGAAACCCAGTTGCTCCCAACTGTCAGGAGCCAGTGAGACAATGGCATCCCCAAGCGGGGTATGCTATGAGGATAATCATAGTATCAAGGGGAACGAATTGGGAAAGTGCCTGGCTTTTCAGATCTGTTCACCAAACACAGATAAAGCTATTACCAGGGCGATTGTGAAAGTATATACTCGGGAACGTACTACAAATATACAACAATTAATTTTAAATGATTAAATTGTTAAATAACAGAAATCAATAAAACAATTATCCTGGCACCGAGGCCGTCATTAATATAAATTCATGAAGAGTGTTTCATTTTATTACATATACTTTCACAAACCTTTTTTTAATATAATATTTTTAATGATTGATTTGTTTTGTATAAACCCCAATTTAATAAACAAATACCAACATGTTTCGAAACCAATGATTCCCTAGTCAAGATGCAAAGTATGATTTATTTTAAATCACAAAATCATAGACAAATTATAAAAATTGAAAAAAACGAACAATAAGTAATGAGATAAGATAAATAATTATTTACTTCAAAATAGTAAATAACTAGGTATGTCTACAAATTATCTAATAATTATTTAATTGAAAGTGATTCCCCGTAGTGATTTTACCTTAATTGAAGACGATGCTCTTTGTATATTATTCTATTCATGAGAAACGAAGTCAGTTAATACACATTTCATTAATTTATTACTCTGTATTTCTTAATAGCATTTAGATAATCTTTAAAAACATACTCTAGAGATAGTTAGTGAATTTAATGTACCATCTATTTCATAATTATATAAAAGAAACGCGTTATATCAAATTTACAAAGAAGTTTTCATCAGTAAAATTCACTCCACTGATAGTATAAGCAATAGATTCAAAACAAATGGTATAATTGCCATCCCAATGCTAAGAACGACCATAGGACAGCACCACTACTTGTATTTAAGTATAAGATGGTACATTATATTATTATCCAATAACAAAATTAATGTAACCGAAACCTTAAAATATGAACAATTCAAAAAACAATTTAACTCTTTGAATTAAATAATGATATATTGGGCCCTTAATGCATACTATCTAGCATATAAATTACTATTTGGTTATACTTTATTATTATTCTAAAATTGTTCTGTTGATTTACGTTCGTAGTTATTTAATAGGTTTTTAATATTGTTTACATATTGAATTTTTTTTTATTATTTTATCATTACGTATGTAAATACTCATCCCATAACCACGAGCTACTGGAGCTCAACTTATGGAGAGCAGATCAATAGGAAGTTTAAAAAATCATGTATATGAAGTATTGTGTTATAATTATGTAATATTTTTTCTAATAAATAAATAAAAAATTAGATGCTTCATGCTTAGTGACATAGGTTTAAGAAGCATTTCATATTAGTATCTATAGATACGCTCATGTTTACTATTACAAACATACATAAACTTGTGACAAAGATCAATTGTTAGCAGATTATGTAAATTAACATTCTTTATTCCTATCTGTACACTTCGAACAATTTATTTATCATTAGCAGAATCTGTTATAAGGTATGGAATTACAGCCTGGGGACTTTCCTGTAAAAAAAACCTCAAACATGTTCAATCGGTGCAAAATTCCTTGGTTAAATTATTAGCTCAGAAAAGTTTATGCGAACAAAGGCATAATATTCCATATTTTTATCAAAGTCTCAAAATTCATTCAGTAAGATCAATTATGTGGTACAAAATTATATTTCAGCACATTAATAATCCTATATAATACAAATGGACTAGAGCACACTTACAATACTCGTCTCAATTTTAATGAAGGATTAATGGTTCCTAAACATACAAACAAATATGGACAAAGAACTTTAGATCACATGATTCCTAGGTATATACATATGTTACCCGCTGAAATAAATAAAATAAAACTCTATTTAAACTAAACATATTGAAAACTTGACTAGCTGAAAGAAGCTATTTGTATTAGATAATAAGGAAATATTATTTTATGTTTTTGATTAAGATTCTTGTGAAATATGTGTGCTTTAAGTTTATTGCATATGTTTTTATATTATACAGATATATATTGTAACATTAACTGTAAATTTTGACTTTTGAACAACAAGTTCCCGTTAGACAAACTACAAAAAGGAGTTTATCGGAACTTTTTGCGTTGTATTTGTTTTTTAAATGTAAATGAAAAATAAATATTTTTTTATAAAAGGTTTTATAAAACGTCAATTGACAATCTTGACCTCGCCACTTGGTCGTGGGATTTCTTGACCGTCGAATCCTCAAAGCGTTGACTCATCATGAGAAGAATTCCTGACGCTTCTAGACAAGCAAACATTGAACAGTGGGCAATATCCATCACGAGATAACCACCAGCTTCCACGGAGGAAGAGGAATAGTCTAGAACAGTGGACAGTGGCGATTGCAAGAGATCTCGCTAGGAGATAAGAAAAAAGAATTCTCATTATTTCAGCCCCAAACTTGTTAACAAGAAGAGATTTACAGATTTTTTTTAGTAATTTAAGTACGCAAAACTACGAATGATTAAAAAAAAAATTAAATAGAAAAATCACGAAATAATTTAGGTATCATCCAAAGATCCAATGAACCGATAATTCCAAGAATTGTAATCTCGACCGACTTACAAGAAAACTCAATTTAGTTGAATAACTTATTGAAGCTTATGAACCTCATTGAAGTAGATAATATTACCAAATCTCGATGTAATATGAAACAGAAAAAAACACAGACGATAAAAAGCTAACGGTCATAACTGGGACTCGAACCCAGATCCTATAGTCTTACCGGGACTGGCGTCCTTGCCAATTGAGTAATTGAGACCTAATTATTTTCCGTTATTTTCATCCATTTCGTTTTAAGAATTATTAACATTATCCTCAATCAATTCTAATATTGTTGGCTGTTATCTTTTATACGATTGCAAAGTTCTACCCGAATACATTTGTTACCTTGATGGTGTCTCTGATATACCCATCCGATGTCATATTTAGATTTGCTAATATTATCTACTTCAATGATGAAAGAAAACTATTGTAACCAAGGAAGTGTTCTAGGACCATTATTATTTATCATCTACATAAACGAAATTTCTGCTTTTCCCATCAAAGGAAAAAAAAAAGTTTTGCCGATGATACTGTAATAATATTTCATGAAAATAACTGGAAAGATACTTTCAAAGAAGCTGAATGTGGGCTGGTTCTTCAAAGATGGTTAAAAAATTATAAAATTATAAAATTATAAAAGAGCCCCCAATGAGGAGGACAAAGAAATACTTACAAGTTGTCTTATTAGCTTTTTTAAACTTTATTATCTAAATGAAAAAATATGTAATGAAACTAAATAAAATAATAGAACATAACAAAAACATCTACCTTGTCTACTTTTTTTGGGTCTGTTAAAGGAAAGAATTTCAATATTTGAAAATGTTTGATCAATTTTATCAAAAGTAAGGTAAAATTAAGCTACCTTTATTCCACATGGACACACCCAAAACACTCTTCTATCAGTGTATCTATTCAGTGGCGCCATTCCACTTTTCCTCTGAATATTTCTGATTGAATAAACAAATTATTCGACTGGATTTTTCATCCCACGCATCAGAAGTTATCAGAACCAAAAGAATACATATCATGGTTTTATTTCTATCTCAATGCAAAACTAAACTAATTTTTAATCAATTCCTCTTGGTGTAATGGCTAAAACATGTTTATTATTTAAAAAAATACATAAAACTGCGTACCTAGAAAAGATTTTTTTTCGAGACATTCTACGTATGCTTCAAAAAGAGGCGAGTAAAAAAAAATCGCTTCAGAACCTAAGAATCGCTTTGCTTAAGGGGAGAGGGGCGTCGCGTCGGAGGATGGATTATTTATTAATAATTTGTATACAGCCGTTTTTGTAAAAAATCACATCAAGGGCTCTGTAATAATATTTTTTTTACAATATTCTTTCTTATCACTAACTATAGACAATCTATTATTATAACTTAAGGCTAACCAATTGCATTTACCGGTTCATCGATATGTAATACCAAACTATATGTATAATGCATTGGACTCATGAAGGTGATGCCGCGTTAAAATATACAATTAGAAATAATGATAATATTATTACGTAATACGTTAAACATAATGTTATTAAAGGGACAAATATTCCATATATCTTTTTTAAATTACCATAGGTTTATCATTTATTAGATTAAGAAAGGGACGCTTAGATGGTTTGGGCATGTAGAGCGAATGAACGAAGAAAGGAGTGCAAGGAGAAATCTGGAGTGCCCTACCAGGTAAGTATGTTTTCTGTATATGTACATAATAAGATAAACCCTAGCAAGTAGTATTTGTACAGCGCCCTTGAGGTGATTTTTTACAAAAATTGGGCTATACAAATCATCAAAGTATTATTATTATTATTATCTTTAATAATAATGTTTTATTATCTTTTTTTTTATAGCAAAATAACAAATAATGATATCCTCACTGGGATTTCCCGTGCTCAGGATTTTATTTGCAAAATATGAAATTACATTATATTAAATTGATGTGCTTGACGAAAAAAAATTAATGGAGACGCTTTAAGTGCAGTTGAATGTTTTCGGTGTTAGTCTGTGTTTGGTGTTAATACTCGTATATTTTCTATTTCAGATCTCCCTATGTAACGTATCCAGTGTAGTATTCTAAATTGTGAATGTATGTGAGTCTGCTGCTCATGAATATTTTATGTCATAGTTTTAATTTGCATATATATGTACTATAATAACAGATATACTATGTAATACATGATATGTGTTATTTAACAATTATATAAGGTTAGGTTAGTTAGTGTAATGGGCACTTGAGGTGAACTTTCGCTAAACTGACATATAGAAATTTACACTTATTATTATTATTATGGTTTTACCACACATTCGCCGACGATATCTCATTTCCACAGCATTCAGTTTACTTTCATCCTTCCTCTTCTAGTTCCATGCCTCACTGCAATACATCAGGGTTGGTATCAGCACTCTATTGTGGACTGCTAGAAATATATTTTATAAAATATAAGTAAGTCAGAAAAGGTCATACTCCTGATTTTCTTTTTTATTAATGCTAGACACGTAAAATAAAATAAAAAAAAAAAAATATTTTTGTCTTTAAAAAAACAATGTTTATCATGTTGCTTGATAATATTGTTATTATTTCGATTTAATAAATAATCCCTCTCCGACGTCCCTCCCCCCCCTTAAGAGGTAAAGGAAAAATATTTATGAATAACTTAATACGTGATTTATACGTCGGTAAACCTACTTGAATGTATCTTTATTCGTGTTATTTGTTTCACTTCGTTTTATTATCGGTCGGAACTTCACTGAAATCTAGAGACCGCATCGACTGATCCCCCATATAAAACCACGAGTCAAAGTGAGATCGCGATAATTTTATCAAGCATGTCTATTTGAAACACTCCATAAACTGTGGAAAACTGAGATGGAAAATCATAAATGTTTCAAGCGAAAGCGAGACAGGAAAATGCGTTATTCCGAATGAAGTTTTTACCCATGGCTTAAGCGTAAAATTATTTTACAAAGGAAGTTCTTAAATTATATTTATTCTTGAACGGAGCTAGGATAAGATTAAAGTCGTGTTTTGTGACTTCCCAACCTTCGCCTATCGCATTTCTTCTTGCTTCCCTTTTAATATCACAGCGTACATCAATTAGGATGCCTTAAGTCGTTCTTAGACGATAATTTTTTTCGTCCAGTTTCCATGTGGATTGTCTTTTTTTATGGAATTTTCTAAAGAATTTTCCACAGAAAAAGACAACCCATGAGCAATCAGGATCAAAAAAAAGTATCGTCTGAGAACGCCTTAAGTCCCATCTAAAATAAAACCTTTTGATCCCGACGTATAGAGAAAATAAATGATTCAAAGGTATCTCAGAATAAGACCTCTGCTTGTATCATTTCAGCGCCATAAAAACGTATTTATCAGAGAGAGATGGGAGTATGCTACGAATGAGCTAAGCTACGCAAGCAAGAGGGATGTAGATATGTTTATCATGATTAACAAAGCAGAAAATCGTAGTAAATATAGACTTTATAAGCGATAAAGTGTGAACACTGCTATCAGTGGAAAGGGGGAACATAGGAAACGAATTTGAACATTAAGTCAACGTTCAAAGGCTCAATTACTAGGCAAATAGCGGTAAGAACGCCCATCTTAGGGTTACGATAGGGTTTTGTTATTTTGCGACCGTTTTCAAGGTATCAGATGAATAATAATAATAATACATATGCGTACTGTCCTACATAACGGCTACAGTGACACCTCGATTAACGAAGTAGGCATATCCGGCGGCCAATGGAAACTAATTTCTTCTTTTTGTGAACACCCTAATTTATAAATAATAATGTAATAATCGGCCATACTGCGGAACAAACAGGAAAAGCTTCTTCACATCTTGAACACCAGCTGTCCGTACCCACGAAACAATCCTACATCCTACACTTCATCTGCTCTTTGCTCTTTTATGACCGATTTTGGAATGGGTATTAGAGGTGGGTGTTTCAGTTTCATTTTCAAAATAACCGATACCGTTTCGGTTTCTTAAAATAAACGGTTTATGGAAACATCTTAAAAATAACGTAAATAATTATTTTTTTGTAAATAAAAATTATCTGTATATAAATAAAAAAATAAATAATACTTATCGTCTGCAATAATTACATATCATCGTATTGTAAAATTTTGTGTACGCTGCCAGGAAACATTTCTCCCTCTTCCTGTGTCAACTGTGGTTAGAGGTGCATAAATGTGGAGATAATCTAATTCAAAGAACTGTAAACTGTGTTATGTGCTAGCAGCACTTGCTGATGGCGATCTTATATTTAAGTGCGCTCACTAAGGTAATAGAGGGTATAAGATGGAATTTGGGCGGAGATGGAGGGGGTCGGTCCTAGGAGTCCAGCGGCCGAGGTTGGAGATGAAGGGATTCGAGTTCGATTCTAATTTGGATTAAAATATTTTGACTAAATATATTATAAGTTTTCGGAGTTGGGGAATTTTCGAGGCCGTGTTAATTATGCTATACCTGATGAAGCAGGGACTTTTCGTGAATCGTTGGAGCAATGCATTCTGGAATGATGTTATAATTACATTGAATGGTAAAAAATAATATCTGGAGGTCCTTTAGATACTACAAATCATAGGCTCTATGGCTTCTCAATAAATAAAGATGACCTTACCAATATGTGAGGACGAGGTCGGGGTCAACTTTAGCCACGATTTAAAATAAAGTCAGCACATAACAGAAATAAAGCCACAAAAATATGCACATATGGAGTGGAGTCAGAGGAAACCAATTTGATTTTTTTATATTATTGATTTTCCTTTCTTTGTTTTTGTACTGTGGTGTCCATAGTATGTAGCCTCATCAATCTCCCACACATCAACTTCAAAAGATTAAATCCTGTTAGTAGAACTGGCCCTCAATGTAATTTTTTTTAAATATGCACTAAAGTCCCAACTGTCTCTTAAAAAAATATGGAAGATTTAAAATTTATTCTTCTGATCGCTAAAACGACAAGTTCTTTTTTGTTCGTGAATATGGCGTTGTTGACGTAACGCCGGCCGACGCCGGTGACAGTAGTATTACTGGCTGATAAGCCAGTAGCGTTTTCTAATAATGATAATAATAATTGCATGTTTTGCATATCGCCGTTTGTATGAAAAATCACCACAAGGGCGTTGCACAAATATTACTTACTAGGGTTTGTCATTATTACGTATAAACAGATATAGACATACGAGTATACTCACCGACAGGTCATTCCAGATTAACACGTTATTTTATAAAGTTTTAGCTTTGGAAAATATGATTTTGAACGCACATGATACAATATTAGAAAACACTGAGCAGCGCCCTTGAGGTTATTTTTCACAAAAACGGCGCTATATCCAATTATTGTTATTATTATTATGCGGTGCATGATTTTGCAGTCACTGTTTAAATATTATTTCAATTTAAATTGAATATTTTTTTCCAGACTTGTAAAATAAGTTAATAGATGTCTCATATTAATAAAAATCGGGTAGGTATATCCGAGACTCTATTCCGATTGCAATTGTATTCGGGTAGAACTTTGCGATCATCATAAGGATAGCAGCCAATAATATGGGATTTAAAAAAGGAGGATAATCTTAACAAGTCTTGAACTTAAATTATATCGGCGTAGATGGCGTAAATTAAACTGGTCTCATTAGCTAATCTTACTTTCTGTTGTTTTTTCGGTTTCGTGGTTGATTTGGGATGTGTTAATATTATCTTCTTCAATGATTAAATATTATTTGTTATTTATGTTATATTTATTAGAAGGTGAGTGGCTAAAGAAGATTTGGTATTTATTTTTAAAATTATTACTTTTATTTTTTTTCTAATATTGGACTGAAAAAGAGATTTTAAAAGAATTACTCGAAAAAGCAAAAAATTCTACTCGAAGTTTAACTGAAACACACACATATATTTTTTCGATGATATTTTTTTTTGTATTTACAAAAATTATGGTTATTTAGAATTTATTCCATATTTAAATTATTTTAGGTAGGTACTAAATGGCTAGCTTCAGTATATAAATTGGGTATGCAACTGTGCCATTCATGGATATGACTTTCCGAAAATTTCTATTTTAACTTGTACACCATAACGACGTTAGATAATTACTGTACTAAAAATGTTTTATGTTAATAATTTGAATCATAATAATACAAAAAAAAAAATTTTTTTTGGGCATTAACTGTGTAACAATTTCTTCACACTTTGTTTGAAGAGTTTTATCAACTATACACATTTGTTACTTAATTTAATTGGTGTGCTACCGGTTTCGTTACATACGTGTCTTTCACTAGCGTGAGTTAACTTAATTTATTAACTTAAATTTATGAGAACATGAATTCTGTTTCCAAAATAATAACTATTCCGAGTTTTCTAATCATTTATTAGAGACAGACCATACATAGCTTCAATAAAGAAAAAAAACTGTGTTTCAACATTCAAATATGAATACATATTTTAAATTGTGGGCCACAGAAACTTTAGAAATAACCAAAAAAATTATATCAAAACTTAATTTATTAAACAAAATTAGAGCACCCTGTAAATCACCTTTGTTAACCATGTTTCCATATTATTTTGACTCCCCCCCCCCCTCAAGCCTAATAATGTCTAATTGTTTCTGTACTTGTTTAATTTAAGTTAGTTTTAAGAACGCTAGTGAATGACACGGCTGTGTCGAAACCGGTAGCGCAGTAATAAAATTAAGTAACAAATGTACACAATGGATAAAACTCTTCAAACAAAATGTCATAATAAAATAATAACTACACTCGTAATCGCGTAGATTACAAAGCCATTAAGTTTGGCTTCTTCCTTTGCTACGTCTTCCATCGACCCTGAATTATAAATTGGGTGCAATTAATAATTATAATATTTCCATCCACGAGGAATCAGGTAGTGCATACGCTCTTTAGTTTTCATGGTTTCAAACGACCACCCACCGTGAAGTGTTTGAATAATTGTTTATAAAACATGTTTTGTCGTTTATTATGATCGCGGTCACACAACTTCATAACAATACGCGGTTAATAACAATTAAAACGTTTTAAAAAATCGACGCATTGTTCACTTAATGAACGCGTGATTACCCGATTAATAATGATTGATTAGCGGATTGCCTTCCATAAGCAGCTGATTACAGAAGAGTGAGAAAATGATAAACAATGTTTAGAGATACGATTGGCTCTCTAACTGTAATAGGCTTTCTATCCCCTCTTTCTACGTTCCCACCGAACCGGAAATAGAACTAAACACTACCTAGGCTAACATTAAACGATTTTATCAATACGATTTCATAATGTTGCTAGAGGACTATCTAACTTTCCATCAATCCGTTTTCCGGGAGGGGAAGACATTGAGGATAGACCCCCAAAAAACTGGCATACACACCTTGCTTCATTTACATTCATGCATCGTCTCATGCGATTAAATACCTACCCCTCTGTTACTATGATTCTAAAAATGACCCTACTCAACTATTTGATTCATTTGGTTTTGCTATGTCTTCTCCGTGCGTTGCCCATTTCACTTTCGCGTCAAATATTCTCGTACGTATTACTCAATAAATAATTAAAATAAAACTACCTGCGGGCTTTTGTGTTTATTCTCTCCTACAAAGCGAGTATTCTCAAGATACAACTACAGGTTCGATCATCCTTCTTCTTTAAAAGACCGCCCGCACGGTAGCTACCGTCTAAATTACATTTAAACCTTAAAACGTCATGCGTGGAGATAATGCGACACAAGTATATATAAATACATCGTATATTATTCCAACTGTTGACATGAACCGTCTCTAGCATCTGTTTCACGCAATCATGTCATGACTTCCTGGATGTCCCTGTCTACTGCTTCAATCTACATTCGCGGTAAATAAGAATTACATAACTTACTGTAGGAAAAAAATGATGAAGCACACTAGCATAAGTATTAGATACATTGTTATAGTGAAGTGTCAGTAAGATCACGAAATGGACGCATTCATCACATTCAGATTTAGAGCCGTTAAACGGAGCCGTATCAGATAATGAGTGGTAACGGAAAAGTACCTAAATAGAAGAGTAAGTCATAAATGTCCCTGGGAAACATGGTGCGATCCGTCGTCGTCGTCTCGACTTGTTCAAGATACCAAGCGGCAGAATAGATATTCTAGCATAGCATAGCACAATAAGAGGAAATGGTGCTATTTTATGAAATTTCTAAAGCAGTACAAATATTTACAAAAAATGATATCACACAAGAGACCCAACTCCTCCCAACCGTCTGGAGCAAATGAGACTTTGGCATGCCCAATTGGGATATGTTGTGAGGCTGAAGGAGGGGAAGGAGATGGGGCAGAAAAAAAGGTTTGAAAGTATCCAGATATTCAGATCTGGTCACCAAACACGGCAACGTTTCGATTTTGAACGACGGTTTTTTCACCAGGGCGTTACTGACAGTATCTACCACTCTGGAACGCGCCGCAAACATACTAAATATTATTTTTAATGAATAAATTGTGAAATTACAACTATTTAAAAAAAATAAAATTTACTTGCGCACGCCGGGATTCGAACCCGCGACCTCCGGATACGTAGACAAAGACCGTAACCATTCAACCACGGAGACCGTCACGGATATGACTTTCCGAAGAGAACTGAATTCTGTCGAGTCTTTAATCAATCTTAAATAGTATGGCAGTTTGCATCTCGCTCCATTTGCTCTGCGTACCTCTGCGGAGAAAATGGGAGTTAACTCTCTTGTTGGCTCTGAATTATTTTCAAAGAAACGAGATTATAAAATTTTAAAAAAGTACGTAATATTGTTACCTCAAGCGTATAAGAGTAGGCACAAATATTTAGCAAGGGGAAGCGAGTCGCGTAGGTTATGGGCTGTTTAGCCTTTGTTTGTGTTGCGGTGCGGTCACACGTCCACACTAAACTGGCGCATGTGTTCACTGTTCAGTGTTGGGTTGCGTACACACACACGGGCGGGTTTTACAATGGTGTGGCGAGCGGTGCATATATTGTCTGTGGTGTGTACACACGACTGATACGACACATCCACACGCGGAGTTTGTACGGCTGGCTAGATTTTTGTATGCACCGCGCGCCAACAGGACTTTCAGTATAGTGAACCCAAATATTTCAGGGCTGAAACAAAGTAGATTTTTGATTAATTAATTAATTATTTAATTTTTTTTTCTTAGATATGCGGTATAAGGTATTAATATTAGAAATAAATCGATAACTATCGTATGCGGGATAGAGAACACTTTGCTTCGGTGCGGCTTAGATCACCCAGTCTGAGGAATTTACTTATTATGTCGATTCATTAATTTTCCTCTGTGCTATTTTATCTACTTCTGTGCTATTTTAATTTCATGCATTATTTCAACTTTTTTTTATTTTTTACCACTGACAGCACGGGCAATACTCATAGCGTGTATTATTCGTCAACGTAAATATGTATTTTAGTCATGGGTATCTGCTTTTAAGGCATAAAGGAGTATTGTGAATTGCCCCACGTGGTTAGAAATACGTGTTAGCTTCAAGTCACTAGTTATAAGTCTTAGTTGTATGCCGCTAGCTATAAGACATAGATGTAAGTCACTAGTTACAAGTCTTAGTTGTATGTCGATAGTTATAAGACATAGATGTAAGTCACTAGTTATAAGTCTTAGTTGTATGTCGTTAGCTATAAGACAGATGTTAGTCACTAGTTATAAATCTTAGTTGTATGTCGCTAGCTATAAGACATAGGTGTAAGTCACTAGTTATAAGTCTCAGTAGTTAGTTGCTGATATATAATAAATCTCATCTGTAAGTTATTAGTTATAAGTCTCAGTAGTTAGTTGCTGATATATAATAAATCTTATCTGTAAGTTATTAGTTATAAATCTTAGCTGCAGGTTATTAGTTATCAATTTTAACTGCAAGTTATTAATCAGAAGTTATAGGTTAAATAAATTAGTTCCATAGCTAGGCAACCTGTTAGTACCTACCTAAATTCAATAATATAATATCCACTTTATGGGATTATGTGAACGCATCAACCTCTCCACATTCCGGAATAAAGCATTTAAATGATTTTTTTTCGCAGTAATGCGCAAATTCTGTGCCTTTTGTTACTTTCATTCCTGGCAATAGTCTGAAACTCTTCAATTTGTATGATTTTTAATAATGTAAATTGTAAACAATATCTTCCAATAATCCATAAATTTCTTTTTAAATCTAAGTAAAGTGTTTAGATATATAGGTACAGTTTATAGTTTATTTTTTTTACCTTTGTTCACGTCTTTGATTAATAATTCACCAAAAAGCGATAATAATTATCCAAATATTTTTATAAGTGGCCCGACTCAAGTAGGTATGTGTGATTAATTCGAATCCGGCAGCTCTTTCTCCGTTTTACTCGTCCGAATCTTCGAAGTAACCTTTTCTTAATCTTGTTCGCTACGTTTATACCTCCGTTTAAGTTCGTAATTCAGTAATACGTGGTTTAATGGCGTATACGCCTCAGGGATCTTATTTCTACACCGTTCAATCAGTAGCCAGCTATTTTGCCGTACGTCAAGGCTAGTATCAGAACTACACAGTGGACTGATAGTCTTACTTTCCTTGGCAAATTTGATTTGGCAACCATTGCAATCAATCCCCTTTTTAATAAATTCTCTGCAATCACGTTCTGCAATTCTGCTAATATCCATACCAGCCCTCACGTTTCTCGCAAATGTACTTTAAAGTACACGGACCCTTCTGTAAGTTCTAAATTCCAGACGCAAACGAATTTGTGAAAACACAATGAATAATTTAGCATGACCCTGTCTGCGACACCACACCTGAAGACCCTGTGGGTCGTGGACCTTGGCTGCGCGCTCCAGAACTCCGTTTGGGCAGCCCTGCGAGCAGATGCTGTGTGATCTCAAAAGATCATTTTTTTATACCAGACGTTTCCACTCTCCACCTATACCAATCATTCTGGACACATTATATAACCTTGCCAAGCCTCAACTCGGTGCTCTATTAAACAAAAAAACCTAATTTTTTTCTTGAGATCCCAAATTTTTATTTAAATCTGGTGTTGTAGTTTGATTCGGCCTCCGTGTGGGGCTGTGACAATGACCCAGTCGGCGAAACAGCTGTCGCGACAGTTTCGGTGAAAGAACCTGACGACCCATGCACAATGCATAATCGGTAGACATTCCTTGGCTTATGAATATCTGGATTGGTCCCTGGTGCCGTGGTGCGTGCTTCTGCATTGAACTTGATTTCGGTTTATTAGTTGCACCTACTGATAATCACCTACATGGCTTCTTTTCGGCATGTCTTAAAAATACGACAGATTTCACGAATGTCTTACAAGTTTCTTTGAAACTTCGAGGCACTTTACTTATATAACAGATTTTTTTTACGTTGCAGTGTTTTTTAATTTTTTTTATTATCGCCTCAGGGGAATTTTACAAAGTTATGAAACATCTGCGAAGCTAGCAATCTACAATGGAGCGCCGATAACAACCCTGATGTATGGACTTGAGGCATGGAACTGGCAGAGGAAGGATGAAAGTAGAAAGAATGCTGTAGAAATGAGATCTCTGATAATACCACATATGATCGTGTGAAAAATGTTGAGATTCGCAAAGAATGCAAGGCTGATTTAAACGTAATGAGTAAGATTAAGAAAGGGCATGCAGAGCGAATGAAAGAAGAACGGAGTGTAAGGAGAATACATGACGCGAATGTGAATGGAAGAAGAAACCGAGGAAGCACGAGGAAGCCATGGCACGATCAAAATAATCAAATGCCTAAGTCGGATCATTTCAGAAGTCGTAATAACGGATGAGAATGTATGAGACGATATATAAATGTGAATGAAGCAAGAAGTGTATGCCAAGATCGAGTTGTTTAGCGATACATCCTCTCTACCTGCCCCTGCGGCGAAATGTCATAATGGTTAATTAGTTAGTTTTAAGATTTGCTATTCACACCAATTAAACAGTTATTAGTAGAGAGAAAGAATTGACTGACAAACAATCGGTCTCGGTACAGACTCCTCTCTTCATTCATTCATTCACATTCATGCATCGTCTTATAAAAGTCCCCTCTAATATTCTGACTCTTGACGTCTCCCGATTCAAGCATGGTTTACATATTCACAGATGTCGCTGTTCGTTACAAAAACGTACACTTTTGTAAGTCAAATTTTAAAGAATTTATAAATTAAAATAACACCAAAAGTCTATTTTTTCTAAAGCAAATTATATAAGTCTGAAAATGAGACTAATGATTGTATTGAATTATAAACTAAAATTAATTTATGTATATTAAATCTTGTATTTGTTTGGAAACAAGATAAATTAAAAAAAAACGGTTAAAATCTGGAATGGTTTTGTAGACTTTAGTACTAAAATTCATTTCAATTGTTTATTATTTATTTATTATACATCCAGCGTATAAATATACCATAAACAATAATGTTACATACAAATGCATGTCACAGTTAACTATCTACAAGTATAAGAATATAGCACAAATAATTGATAACAATTAATTGTGGCATTAGGTCGTACAATGACACCAGAGAGTATATAAAGAATAAAATTTCATAAAGGGTATACAGGTAAAAGATATACGTACATATAAAACATAGTAAACTTAAGCTATATTAATATTGATTGAAGAGATGTGATAGTATAGCCTTCTTCTACTTACCTTCTGTGCAGTTATATCTGCGTATCTATTATTAACTTCATGTTAATCTAGGTACAAGCGAGTGTTTGTAATGCTCAGTCCTGGTGTTGTTCCGTCACCAACAAAGACAAAGAAGATTGGAAGAAAGGATCAGTACCTCCGGCCCCCGTCCTCACCCGCCGCCCAACTTTACATAACTCCTATCATTTGTATTAGCGTCTTGCAATATATCGTAAGGAATAAATACAGTTAGCTTCTTTTTTTTTTTTCAATTAGACATGTATGAAAACTTAGACCAAGCCGTATTTAATTTTGATAATCTAACTGCATCTCTTTATATGGTCTATAAATAATGTGTAATGATAATGTCAAAAAAAAAAGTCATAGATTTAATATAGGAATAATGTAAGAATAGGAAGTAAGATTTGTACAGCGCCCTTGAGGTGATTTTTCACAAAAACGGCGCTATAAAAATCATCCGATTATTATTATTATTATTATTAAACAGGACTTTGGAACGAGTAGTTGTCGTAGGTATATGAAATATATTGAGGTTAATTAAATCAGGGCTGTCTATATTACCGTCTACAATTTTGAACCTAAATATTAAGTCGGAAATAGTTCTTCGATCTGAGAGATTTAGTAAATTTAGTTCATTCATGAAGTAATTATAGTTAATGTTTTCAATGGGATTACCGAGGTTATAATTAATGTGTCTTAGGAAATTATGTTGAATTTTTTCTATGGAATCTGAATTATAAATACTAACGATTTATTTGCGAATTAGTTAACCATATAGTGGCAATGATTATCTAAATTTCAATTTAAGTGTTATTTATATATGTTTACATGATTTGGGCACACGTATTCAAGCTAACAAAATGGATTGTTATTGAGTGAGCTAGTAATACTGTCTTCCCCTGCGGCAAAACAACGCATTGGTAAGTTCTTGAAACAACTTACAATCGTATTTACATAACATTAAATTGCGCAAATTAATGCACCCATTTGCCGAGTTGCATTAATTTGCGAGAAGCTTATTATTATTATTATTATGCGGCTATGGTGTCTAATGTGTAGTTGCTACAAGGTAACAAGCGGCTCGTGCCATAAAGGAGGTAAAACTGCCGGTTTGGGAGCAGAAAGCAGAACCCTCCGATGGCTGTTTCAGTGGGCGTCTGGACTGTCTGCAGTTGGTCGCTTACTTCAAACATGTCTGACAAAACGGTCAAATGGTCGGCAAGTCTTGTCAGGCGATTGTCAACAATTCAACAAACCGACGATGATTTAGGACAAGAGATTTTATCAGTGGTGGTCAAGCGTTCACGATACCCAGAACTTTTGACTTTTTTATAAGATCTTTTCCCCACGGTGGTTCTTTCGTTGAAGCAAGTAGCACGCACTAACAGAGCTTTCTTTGGATCAACGTATTTGTGCGAGTTTTATCATCGTAACAGAGTATTTTCTCAGATTAATATGCCTCGCAGATGAGCACACATCGTCCTCATGTTTAACAATGGATAGCTACGTGCCATCTTTTAAGAACTTGTATAGTATTACTATACAAAACTTCAGAAACTATTCACGATCCGCGACGTTGGAAATCACTAAATGTGTAAAAGATGTACTTAAATAACTAGTGGTAATTTCGAATTTAAACCTACATTTAAAATTAATTTTATAAAAATTCTACAGTACTAAAATTAAACAATAAAAATATTGATATTTCAAATAAATGCCAACTAACTTTTGCCACAAATCTTCTAATGAATGTAATATCAATCGCAAAGCGCCTTTGAGGTGATTTTCTCACGAAAACGGCGCTATAAAAATAATCCATTTATAATTATTATTAAAGAAGAATAAAATAGCAACTTTAAAAATCATATCTTCTGCAAGCTTAAATTTTCTAATAAAACTGTGTTTACCAAATTAGAATCGATCTCGAATCTCCAACATCCGCCGAGGGACCCCCAGCACCGACCCCTCCATCTCCGCCCAAATTCCATCTAATACCCTCCATTACCTCAATGAACCGACTTAAATTTAAGATTGCTATCATATATAAGTACCACTAGCACATAAAACACAGTTTACAATTCTTTGAAATAAATTAAATAAAAACCCTACAGTAACAACAGGCAGCCTGCTGACTGGGTAGAGAAGATTATCTCCACATTTATGCACCTCTAACCACAGTTGACACAGGAAGAGGTAGAAATCGTCCCTGTCACTGTACACACAAATTTCACAGTAAAACTATGTTTATCTCTGTCACCTGCCAAGTACACATGTTTTTTGTTTGTAAATAATTACATTAATGGGAAGTAATATTTGTATAGCGCCCTTCAAGTGATTTGTATCGATAAACAAATTATCCAATTTTTAGTATTGGTATCCTCTTTTCAGAGTAGGTACCAAAATTGTATTTATGTACACTATTATTCAAATTTATATCTTTTTTTATGGGTTTTATCATTTTTTACTAATTATACCACTATTTTGGACCCTTGCGGGACCCTCGATATATATAAATAGTTTATACCCTCATTTTCGCTATGTTCAGTATTATTTCAAGTATAATAATAATAATTGGAAGATTTGTATAGCGTCGTTTCAGTGAAAAACACCTCGAGGGCGCTGAATAGACAGTTAAATTATTTTTATGGTAATTTTAGCGTTAGTATTTAGTAATTTTCTTGCTTTGTTAGGCACCCTTAAAGTGATTTTTCAAAAAGAGCTCCATAAAAATAGCTAAGTAGTTTTCTATTATGTATTAATTAATATTTATGCTGTAAAATGCTCTTGAGGTGATATTTGACTAAAATGATGCTATGAGAAGTAGCCAAGTTTTGAAAACGTTGAATTTAATAGTTATGTATACTTCAGTTCTTTTTTATTAACTAGTAGTTGATGTGTACCCGGACTTGTACGGGATTATATATATATTTTTGGAATAAAGTTATGAAGTTGTGAATTTTTTATTGTCATTTGGGTGCCATAATTGATTTGACAGAGAAAGTAATGCCTTGTGACGACTACTACTATTACTATCTCCAAACAAATAAATAAGGAAACATTCATTTGAAAATTTTGTTACACTCCAAACATTTATTTTTTTTAAATATGTTTAAATAATAAAGTTCTTAAGTAGGTATCTACATGTATTTTCCATTTTTTAAATATTCTACCCAACCAAACCTTCTTATTTTGAATATGTAATCTGTGGGTAACCAGAGTGGTACATCTATGGACCTCAATACAACATGACGGGTTCAATGTTTTTCATACTAATTTTTAAATGTCATAGCTTTACAATTACATTACAGTTTTACATATTGGATTTCATTCAAACTACTCTCTAAACCTTTCCGGCACTAATAAAAACAAACTGTCCTATTTTCAGCAAAACCGGTTCAGTAATTTTGGAAAAAAATCGAGGGCAGACAGACAGATAATCATTCATTTTTATTTATGAAGATACAAGTATCGGAAGCCGATTGTTTTCAAGAACGAAAACCCCTGCAACACATTATATCCTTTTCATAATCCTCTTATTCGTTTAGTTTAGTTCTCTGAATCTCCTCGTCACGCAGTGTCGGTGTTAAAGATCCTAAGGGTGATAAATTTGTCAAATATTATTGTAAAGAAAGCAAAACCGACCCGTGCCGACTGTTAAAAAAAGTTTTTTTTTTCAATACAACGCCCCCTGCTTGTTCGTTTGGTATGATAATAGGTGAGTACATGAAGCTGGTAATTTAAGACCACCTCACAAAAAAATATAACCATGTGTTTAATTATTTATTGCTTTTTGTCATTTGTTCGTGGACTATTTGATTAAGTGTTCGGCTTGCACGATTTAACGACATGTGGTGCGTTCTGGTCTGCAGTTGTTTGTCCATAAGGCTTTTATGTAGAGTGGAAATCATTCAATAGGAAGAAGTTTTATGGATTTTATCATCCTCCGATCATCTTAATTAGGTGGAAAATAAACATGATTGCAAATACTGCTTTGCTAATTTCCGTACGTCTGGGACTCTTTCCGCTGGATACAATGTCCTTAAAATCAATAAATAATAATCCAGTAACCTACCTCAAGACAGGTTTCACCTAGTGAGGTAGGTAATGTAAACCATCCAATAAAATAATTATGTAACATGTACAATACTTATATTTAAACATGCCGTGTTATGTATTATTATTTATATTTTATGTCACTGTTTGAAAAAGATTGTTCATTACTTTATAGTTTAGAATGTCTCTACTTGTAATTTTTGATAGCTCTTTATAGTGTGTTTTAAAATCCATTTAAAAACCTAGGTGGGCGAATAATCAAATACTCGTAAACTAATAAATAAATTGTATGAACCTGTATAACTTTCTTTCAATAAATGTCGATTTATCGATACTGAAACTGAACTGAACTGAACTGAAAGTTATCAGTAACATAGTAGGTAAGATTGTTCGATAGGCTGCTAATTTTAATTTAATACCACTCTTCGGATTACTTGAAGCGTGAAGATCTCTGAGGCGAATGTGTGGTGAAACCTTAGAGTACTCTAAGGGTGAAACCATGTACGATGAAAAATGTTGAGATTCGCAAAGAATGCAGGGAAGGGTAATGAGTAAGATTTATAAAGTGATGCTTAGATGATTTGGGCATGTAGAATGAATGAACGAAGAAAGGAGTGTTAGGAGAATATATGACGCGAATGTGAATGGAAGAATAACCTGAGGACACCCGAAGAAGACATGGCACGATCAAGTGAATCAAATACTTGAAATACGAATGAACAGAAGAGAATGTATGAGACGATGTATGAATGTGAATGATGCAAAAAGTGTTAGCCAAGTTGGAATTGTTTGCCTTCCCCTTTGGAGAAACGGCGTGATAGTTATTTAGTTATTGAAGAGCAACCATTAGAATTAGATTATGCTTTAAAAATAAGAGTGTGTGTTAGAAAATTCTTGGCTCAAGAATTGTGTAGAAAAGTACGAGAACGGCGTTATATTTTCAATTGAACGAAAGAGTATGAAAAATAGCAAAAGTGTCCTAAGTTGATACATTTTTGAAGTAATATATGAATATTTATATAGCGCTGTTCAAATATTTTTCCAAGGCTCTATTCGTATGTTACTACTGACTAGATAACGTAACAACTTATAATTAAGGCTTACAGATTGTGTACAATGTATCGCCAATGAGCGTGATGCCATGTAAAAAATGTACATATTATTTACATTATTTACAGGCAGTTAATATACAGGTCCTTACTTACCTAACAGGTCACTTTAGATCAACACTGTTAATAAGATAATTGCATACTTATATAATTTTGCACGCATAGGACATTATATTGGAAACACTGCGCAGTGTGTGTTAATTAAGGTGCTATATATTCTGATTATTAATGTTCTTTTTTGTTTGTTTTAAGGCGATCCAATGGGAAGTAATGCAAAATCATGTGTTTTTGGTTAGAAGATTGGTTTGCCGTATATGATTGAATTAAATACTGCAAGTAGAACACACTTTGGCCTTTCGTTTAAGAGGGTATTTTTGGTGAGTCTTTTTACAAGCCTAGAAAAAAATAAAGTGTCAGACCTAAAAAAGATGTTTAAAGTGCAGAATCTCCTGCTTACGAACCCTTTTTTCCGATATTGTCGTAACAAATGTGTGACAAATTAAGTTTTTTAGAATATGACCGTAAAACATTTTAATAATTACGTCTGAGCTTTACAAAAATCGAAACATGGGGCCCGTGTTTTTGTGAATTTCAACCTTTTCGCCAGCTGCGTAAGGGGTGCGTGATTTTGTTCGAACTTATGGAAGTGGATCGCCTTAAGTAAAGGAAAATATTTTTTTATTGATGGGTGGTACTACAGTATTACGATTAGAATTCTTTTTCGTAAATGCGATTCGTCAATATGATACTTTGATAATACTTGAAAGAAATGTTAAATAATGATTGCTTTTATTAAAATCCACTATACCAAATCTATTGAACTAAAAAGCATGATGAAAACATCATTAATTATATTATTTTGTGTCGTTTTAGCGCACAGCGCTTGCTGCACCTTCCGTTCCCGGCGAGTTCTGATACATATCCCAGTGCATTCGCCCGGTCCCCTCCTGAACAGCAATACATTTACAAAAGATGCAATATTACAATTGCACACCAAAAGGCATTTGTTAGTTGGAGGATTATAATATTTTCTTCGTGGATAGGGTTGGTTCTTTTTGCTCGGTGGTATTAGCTAGGTGTGGAAGTAGCAGTCTTGGAATCGTTCCTGAATAGATGTCAATATAGCAAAAGAGGATTGTTAATACGTTCTTACGAAGCTCCATAAACAGTTGCGGTCGTGGCGAGGGGCATTTTGTGTAAGGGCTTTCAAATAAATTATTATCTGCCACCTTGTGAACCTCACCAGGTACACGCTACACACTACACAGTCCGCAATCCACAGTCCACTCTATAGTCCGGAGTCCGCAGTCCAGCCGACAGATATCAATGTACAGGGTCATTCAAAATGATGGACTCAATTTCGCACGTTCTCCTCTGATACACGCGGTCGGCCTGGACTTTTTCCTTTACAAAGACTTCCAGTTTGCTCAAATTTGCGATATTAATGATAAATGCTCTTCCCCACGTAAACGATTACACTATACTTTTTTTCTTATCTCTTTGAACTTAACTATCATTCTATATTAAATATTATACTATACACAAATTATCTGGTAAACACAATTGTTTTTTTGTACTATTCTTCACATCTCTTAAAAATTAATTATTATACTTTTTTCTAGATATATAACCATGCTATGTTAATACTAGCTTTTTACCCTTCTATTTTTGTATAATGGCACTTGTCAATTTGACTGTCCTAAACGGGATTTGTTCCTAGTTGGGCAGTCAAAGCTTTCTTATATTTTGTTGTAAAATAATGCGTGTTTCAAATAAATAAATATTATTATTGTTGACGGTTTTAAAAAATAAAAATAAACATAAAAATCCTTGGGATATGTTGTGTATTATTTCATAACATACCCTAATTGGGGATGCCATAGTCTCACTGGCTCCAGACGGTTGGGAGCAGTTGGGACTCTTGTGTGGTAATCATACTCGTATAATAAAAAGTCACTTTTCCATCTATTCATTGTTCGTTCTCTTTAAAAAAATGTTTAGTGTAAAATAAAAACCATTTTTCTTTTAATTTTATGAAAAAGCATGTAACATATATTTTAATTGGTATTTTTTTATAAAAATACAATTTATAATATATTTATTTTTCATAATGTTTTACAAAAGTCGCAAAAATGTGACCTTACTGGGGTACCCCGTTCTAAGGTCACATTGTAGATGATTTAATGGTTTATAAATTATGTCAAGTTTTATAAGTTTGTTAATTTTTAAAGTAATTATTTGTAATTATGTTAAAATATTACTAGAGGAGAATTATAAAACAATAAATGAATAAAAAATTCTAAAATCTAGAAGAAAACATAACGTGAGCGTTAATCTCTGTTCGGTTGCAACATCATATCTACATTCTTCCTTCCCGTGTCCATAATCCATATCTTTTGAAGTCATTATTATCACCCAAATATTCGAAGATACCATCAGTTCTTTTCATAAGTTTCGGCTATGCAATAATAAAAAATAAAAATAAAATTCTAAATGATCGAACGGAAAGAGAAAAAAACCAATTTTTTTGAAGAGAAATTTAAAAGAAAAAGAACGAAATAAAAGTAAATAATCCAGTTTCTAAGAAACACTAAATAAAACAAATTAAAAATATGTAGTTACATAGATAACGTAAAATCCAATGACTAAAAAAAATACATTTTAAATCTCATATATATCATATTGCAATTTTTTTATGTGTAGTGCCAGGGAACATTTCTCCCTCTTCCTGTCTCAACTGCGGTTAGAGGTGCATAAATGTGGAGATAATCTTCTCTACCCAGTGAGCGGGCTACCGTAGGGTTATTATATAACTTATTTCAAAGAATAGTAAACTCTGTTTTATGTGCTAGCGATCTTATATTTAAGCCCGCTTTAAATCTAACAATATAATAAAGAATGTAATACGCAGGAGGGGTAGGGAGTTAGAACTAACCTTGCGATTTATTGTTTTAATTAAATAAAATCTAATTTACACATGGTGAAAATGTAATTTTTTTTTAAATTTGAAGTAATATTTTAATTTAATAATGTTATTATTAAGTTCTGCAAGTATTTATTATTGTGACAGCTGTTTCGGCGTTCAAAGCCATTTTCAAACTACGGTTAATCCTCATTGTGACGACTTATTTAAATGATTTTATTTACTCCCACCGCCCATTCTAATTTGGACGGGTTTTTAAAAATAATGATTTAACTAACTAACTAACTAACTAACTAACCATCACGCCGTTTCCCCGCAGGGTAGGCAGAGAGGACGGAGCGCCAAACAACTCGATCTTGGCATACACTTCTTGCTTCATTCACATTCATACAACGCCTCATACATTCTCTTCTGTTATTCCGACTTCTGACATGGCCCGACTCGAGTATTTGATTCGCTTGATCGTGCCATGTCTTCCTCGGGCGTCCCCGGCCTCTTTTTCCATTCACATTCGCGTCATATATTCTCCTTACACTCCTTTCTTCGTTCATTCGCTCTACATGCCCAAACCATCTAAGCGTCCCTTTCTTAATCTTTCTCACTACGCTTACATCAGCCTTGCATTCTTTACGAATCTCAACATTTTTCACTCGATCATACATGGTTTTACCACATTCGTCTCAGAGATCTCATTTCTACAGCATTCAGTCTACTTTCATCCTTCTCTGCCAGTTCCATGCCTCACTGCCATACATCAAGGTTGGTATCAGCACTCCATTGTGGACTGCTAGCTTCGCTTCCTTGGCCAACTTTTTGTTTGCGCCAACCGCGTTGAGTCCTACGTTAATGGAGTTTCCTGCATTCACCCTTCTTTCAATATCCCTATCTGTCTTTCCATCTCGTAAACATACTTCCCAAATACACAAACTCATTGACCTGCTCCAAGTATTCATCATTCACAACTATATTGCATACTGTTTTCGTACTCTCTTTTTCAAACACCATGACTTTGGACTTATTTACATTCATCATTAGCTCATTCTTCATACATACTTCGTTCATCCTAGATACGAGGGACTGTAGATCTTCCATACTGGTAGCAATCAGCACCGCATCATCAGCATACAACAGACAACATACTTGCAGACTACTCATTTTCGCGCCCAGGCCCACCTCTTTCAATTCTTGCATACAATTATCCATGTATAGATTGAATAACCACGGTGACATTACGCAGCCTTGCTTAACACCTTTGTGATGTCAAACCACCCCGTAAAATCACCGTTTGCCCTAACACATGCAACGCTTCCCTCGTACAGCGATGCGATTGCCTGTATAAGATTTGTATTTACACCACACTTAGACAACACCTTCCATAACTTTTTTCTGTCAACTCTGTCGTATGCTTTTTGTAGATCTACAAAAGCACAGAAAAGTTTCTGTTTTTTTGCCAGAAACTTCTCTGTGAGCATACGCAACGAGAAAATCTGATCCATGCACCCCCTTCCACTCAATAATGATTTATTATGGGTAAAACCGAATTAGTTAGAATATAATTAATATTCTCTATTCTGTGAGGTTTTTACATTTATAATGCGTTTCCTCGTATTTTGTATTATACTGTATTATACGCAGTTTAAAAATGGCCTCGAACGCCGAAACAGCTGCCACAATAATAACAACTAAAAATACTCGCAGAACTTAATAACAACATTATTAAATTTGATTTACATTAACTTTAAAAAAAATTAACTGGAGTTCTACGAATTAAACAAAAAAACAATTAACAAATATAAAGTAGTCAGCGGATTTATATTATAATACGTCGGATTTCGCTTTATTTATTTTACAACATATTTCAACAGTCGATCTCTTAAATCTATGTCAGATAAAAATATCTGTACCCACGGACCTATTTCCGACGAATTAATCTTCCAGTAAAATACGTTAAGTATCCGTCTCCCTCCCCTTCGGGCGGCCATCAGCTGTGTGAAAGTGATAGACCTGCCGATCTACCTACTGGCGCTACCTGTACCTATAACCTATAATAGTGTATACACATAGCTATGATAGCTGCTACCTCGATGCCGGAAACAGCCGAAGATACCCGAAGGCACATCAATAGGCTATGGGAGCAGCGAAGTTCGACAAACATTCACCGCTGGGACTTCGCTATGGCGACTATTATAATGAGCGGCGTTGGATTAGGTAACTGTGGAAGATTTGTTGTAATCATGAAAATATTTATATTTTTACTATAGGTGCTTTTCCTAGCTAAGAAGGATATTTGATGGAATCTATCTGCAATAAATTAATAACAATTACTTTGTTTAAACCACTGTTTTTACAGTGTAAATATCTACATGTTTCAGAAGCAAAGCTTCCCTCATCAGGATAAACAATATAAATACTATTTGTATTTAGTATTTATCCTGATAAGGGGAGCTGGGTTCAAGCCCATTTTCAAAGTGTGGTTAGGCCACATTGTGTTTAGGCCACGTTGTGGTTAAGCCATATTTTAGTTAGGCCGTATTTTAGTTAGGCCACAAAATGGCAATGAATGCCGAAACAGAAGTAAAAATAATAAAAAAACTAAAATACTTGATTAAATTTGATTTAGATCAAATATGAAAATAATGAATGAAGTTCTACAAATTAAAAACAAATACAATCAATAATCTATCGATAAATTCATAATAAAATACCATTCGTGTTGATTTTATTAGGTATCGAAAAATAATCTGATTATTTCTGTAGGGCCGTTTTCGAGAGGTCTCCTCAAGGGTAATTATTAACATAATGACAGATGTCTCGTCCTGTGAAACTGTTCAAATCTATGGGAAAAATTGTAAAATTTTAAAATAAGTTAATTTGTACCATACTAAGATTTATTACCTTTTTTTCTGATAGTTTTGCTTCTGAATTATTCACATTTATGAATACTTTTCTACATCTGTACATTGTATTTTGTAAATATTTAAGGGTTTGCAAAACAGAATTCCTATGGATTATTACAAACATTCCTTAAAAAGTGGAGGTTTTATTCACTTAAAAAAAAAATATTTACATTTTTGAAGATAATTTCTAATCAGTCAACAGGCTGAACATGTAATTATGTGAAATTTCCTCGATAGAAAAAAATCCCAAAGTATGCTCCGAAAATTAAAAAAAAACGGGCTTGTTCTGTTATTTAACATGCTATGGGTTTGAAAAAAATAATAGTGTTTCATTGAATGCTACTTAACACATTCAACTTAAGATTTTTGATCTATCTTAAATATGTCGTGTTCTATTAAAATTTATAGAAATGTCACTTACGTCAATTTATTCTAAACACTCTTTACATTGGCGCGCTCTTTCTATCTTTCGAATGATCATATCTGCCTTTCAACATCGGTCAGTCCGTCAGTCGGGATTAGGAGCCCTTGCCATACAGACCTGTCGCTGGTTTGGCACCGAAAATTACGTAATTTCTGAGAATTTGTTTTACGTGTTAGAAAAAAATATATATAAGTTAAATAATATTAATTTTCAAATATGGGAAATAAACAAGAAAAATCTCGTATTTCTAAGAAAATTTTACTTATGCGAAATTATAGACGAATTTTTTTATTTTTTTTTATTTATCTAGTTAAAATTATGTTATAATTTATTTATTATATTTGTATTTCAGAAATCGTGTTTTGGCAGATAATATACCTAATGCATTCGAAAATGGAATTGCCCAGTAAGATTTTTTTTACGCACGATTTTATTGTTTATTGTGTTTTTTTTTTAAGTTTCCATCAGCATAATATTTTGTTAATTATCACTTTTTATGTAAAAAAAGAATGCCGCATTGGGATTCGAACCAACATCTCCCCAATGACAATCAGAGACGCTACCACAAAGCTACGCAATATGAATGAATTTGTTTTACAACGTTCTCGGTAGGTACATAACCTACCCATATTTGTCGCCGGCCTGTTCGAATTTTGAAATCTGTCAGTATGTATTGTCAGTACAACATGCCGGTATTTTGACCAAGTTACTTAAACTTTTATGACCTGTACCCATTTTAAGATGTTTAACCGATATTTCAGGCTTATCTGTTTTTATCTTAGGTATATTATTACTCTAAGGTTTTTATGCATTTACAGACTATCCGACTACTAGGTACCTTATATTTGCCATTTATGCCATTTATATTTATATTTGGGGTTGGACTATTTGGTTTTCACCCATTGAGGGTGTTCTTGACATAGGAAGCAAACCTCGGCTGCCTGAAATGTAATTACTTTTAATATTTAGATTTTGGTTCTATCCAGTAAAAAAATTATTGTACAATTTTTGACAGACTGCAACTATTGCGACCTATTTTCCATAAATTCTTAGCTGTGTTTCAGATGTAACTATACTCCACTACAGAATGTTTTGCCGACAACTTTCAAAGATATTGAAGTACGAAGGTAATATTTGATTCATTTGAGTATTTAAAAGTCACTTCTTGAATTGCCGTTATACTCAATGATTTTATTTAGTTCCAGCAACCAAGAACAAAAGGAAAACGAATTACCTGAAGGAAACATTATACATGATGTGGGAAGGTAAAACAGATTTTAGATTTTCACTAAACTATTGTGTTATGAAAAAAAAAAGTTAAATATATTTTTTCTTTACAGTAAATCCGATACACGTATACGTGTAGGACGCGTCTACACAAATAAGAATAAAAATAAGAAAATTGCTAATCAAATTGGTATTACTCAACATAATGACAATAGGTATATTATTTTCTACTAACGATAATATACATGTTCCGGGTAGATGAAATGAAAACATGTTATTCATCATGATTGCTTGAATTGGAGAGTTATTTTTAATTTTTTCTTCCCTAGGTTGGATAAAAATGATACAGCCGAAGGAGGCGAAGAAAGACGCTTTGTCGATATTTTTTTTCATAAAAGAATGTATGGTAAAGTTTTAATAATTGAAGGTCCACTTATTTCTCTATATCTGATAATCTTTCAAAGTTTGAGGCGAAGGTTCCTTCGCAATTACACCCATTCACTACAGTCGCGTTTGTAGAATGGTGTCTCTCTCTGCCCTTTTCTCTTTTTTTCAGTTTTCGTTTTAGAGAAAAGTTTCTTTAGCCTACTGGGGTCGTTTTGGAGCCACTTCAGATTTTTGACGTTGATCGCCATATTTAGTCACCCATATAATATTATTATTATAATTTGTTGTACATGAACAATTATTTTTTTATTCTGTTTAACATTTTAAACGAACAATATACAGAGAAGTTAAAATAAAATCATAAAATATAACTAAGTATAAAGAATTCAAAACAGAACTGTGAGTACTCTGAAAACTCATACTATGACGTATAATAATATTAAAGATGTTTCTCACGAATGTGAATAAATGATAACCCACCCATACATACAAGGACAGCTTTTTTTATGAAGGTATGTCATAAAAAAACAGGTAGATATAAGAACATTATTTCTTCATGCCTACAATTGTTACTATTTATTATTGTATTTTTTAAATGAATAAATAAATAAATACAAAAAAGTCTTTCGTTTGACAAGTTCTTATAAAGAAAAAAGTGTTTAAAGACATGAAGGTTTGGGAACCACTTTCAAATATACTCGGGGCAAGACTAATAATATAGAGTAGTTAGTTGGGGATAAGAGGCACAGATGTTAGTAATTAGTAGTCCTTGTGTACGTTGTGACAAACATACTAATAAAATAATGGTTCGATTTTTGGGAAACTTTATTTTAGTTCCAATTTTTTTCACAAAGTGTCATAATACATGTATTGTATAGTAAACAATATATTCTTAACGCCGATGGGACACCTACAGATCATTTAAAGAACTATTTTTGGGGGGCGTTTCCTAAATCGAAATTCCCGAGAGGTTAGTGCAGCGCCTTAATTTTGTACATGCATAATGTTTCTGTATATCCTTGTTTGTTGTTTTATTTCTACTATAGTTTGTACCTTTTTTGTATCACTTGTGAAATGCAAATTTTTCTTCTGCCAAAATGAGTTTTATATATAGTGAGATTGGTATGCAGCATGACATAAAATGTTTAAAAAAAAAAAAAAACTATGCATGTTACATATTTAATAACGAAAATGTTTTTCTGAAGAAATGAGTTTTGGGTGTTGCTCTAACATCTGTTTTTAATTTTAATTCGTCATATTTCTCTTTGAAATTTGTTCCAAACTTTTGAGCCTGATGCTCCGAAATTGAAATACCTTTTGATGCGTTCGTAACATTTCTTAGGTACATAAATTTTAAACTTAAAATTACAATTGAAAATATTAATTATGTAAGTTTGATGAATCGTTTACATCTGAATACGCAGTCTGATAGGAGAATTATGTCAGACCTAGTATTATATAGAATGATCAACAACTTAATCGACAACCCTGCCATCCTCGCCACTATTAAATTAAATGTACCGACGAGGAACACAAGACAAACTGTAACATTTTTTGCAAGACTTACACAACCAGATATAAGTGCTCATATCAGCAATATGATCTGGGCAACAGGTTTGGAGGTATTGTTGATGTATTTGTTGACTCCGTTTATACAATAAATGTTACTGTTAAACGTTTGAAAAAGAATGTTCGTTACTTTATGGTTTAGAATCTCTATGTGCTTGTAATTTTCGATAGCTCTTTATATTATGTTCTATTTCCATGTAAAAGCCCAGATGGGCGTATAATCAAATAAATTAAAAATAATCTTCTCAGATTCACCTGATTTCTGAACCATAGTTAAATTACATTGAAAATCATTTCATACATACAGAAGTATTAAACTTCATACCACGCCTACAACTTGTGTCCAATGCAACACATCTTCTTTGGTTACTTCAGCGGAGTGGCCACCGCCGACAAACTTCAAAACCTTTTCACTTTTACAATTCCAATAATTTCAACAGCTCCGTATTCTTGGCTATGCAACTCGTCACGGATCTGTTACTCTGTTGGCGCACTGTGAATTGTGAATATTCTTGTGAGTTGTTGGTTGTTGGTTGCGGCTGTGAGGGAGGTCGATCTAAATACCAAATACCCAAGCCAGAGCGCACAGCCCAGCTGGGTCACGGAGCACGGAGTACGGAGCGGTGGCGGCCGGTGCAGGGGGCATGCTAAAGTGTTCCGTAACAAAAGACGAAAGTTTAACCTCGATGGATCATAATGAACACTAACGGCCGTTCTTCCCAACCCTACTGAGCAACTGTTGAGCCGAAATTATGCCTCAACGCTGTTCAAATGCACAAATACGCTTTTCCAAACGTAATTCTCGATCAATTTTACGATCAATTTAAGATATCGATTTTTGTGAATTACGTTTCCCTCAACAGGGTGAACAATGTCCGTGAAATGTCAAACGTCATTATTGGTTTGTGATCTATTTATCGCGATTCAAATATTGAATGATTATTTCCGGTTTCGAGTGCAAAACATATTTTTTGATATATTTTAAATAAAACTGAAGAGAATCTAAGTTATTCGACTTATTATAAGCTACGTTTTGTCTTGTTTTTCACGAAATAGAAACATCAACTGTCAATTGTCTATGAAAGGGGGCGGACACTATTGTATAGTCTACGGAAGTAAGTGGGTACCTCCATAGACATTTAAAATATTTAAAAAAATGCTTGCAAACAGGCAAACAGAATGGTCAACAAAACACTCGGCTGATCGGTGCCTCAGATTGATCATTCGAAAATTTGGGAAGTACGACCGTTAGATCTGGACTGACCAGATCACCAGAGAAATGCAATGATTCTATCGAATAATATGTCAAAATCTGATCATCAACTGAACAATGGTGATCGTCTTATATTTTTTCATTTATTTTAATAACTTATTGGAGCTTATAAACCTCGTTGTAATATTCAATCACTGAAGCAGACAATATATACCAATCCTAAATGAAACATGAAACCGAAAAAACCACAGAAAATAAAAAGGTATCAGTCACATCTGGGAATCGAACCGAGGACCTCTGTCTTTCCGGGACAACCGCTCTACCAACTGAGCTAATGAGACCAGTTCACTTTACACCACCCTCATCGATATTATAACTCAGCTTCGAGACTTATCAATATTGTCCTCTCAAGTTCTATCCGAATATAACTGCAATCTAGATATGTCTCGGATATACCCATCCGATTTTATTCAAATGGGACATTCCCAGATACTTCAGTTGCGTATAAAAATAACCAAGAACCATTGCGTGGGACCGCTCATAAGAGAGCTTCACTCTATACTCGGCGTATACTTGATACAAAAAAAATCTAATAGCACTCTGTACTTCCGGTAAATAAATCCACCTAACAAGTAATTAATAAGTTAAGAAAAAAATGCATACATTAGAGAGTTAAAATGTGCAACGAGTACATGGCAGTCAATTTATAATTAACTAAACTTTGAAAAACATGAACGTTGTTATAAATTTTGTAAATAACAATTAATTTTTTTCTTAAAGTCAAAACTCTAATCATTAGAGACGCTACAATTAAAGATATTATTTTTAAAATCTGCCTTTAAAAAGCTGCAAGTTAATACCTGTTTATTTTCTGTGATTTTTTTCGGTTTCGTGTTTCATTTGGATTGCTTAATATTATATTCTTCAATAATTATTTTCTCTAATATACGTTGACCAGTTGTACCAGATAATCTGTTCAAGGGGGTTTTTTATGATGACAACATCAGTCCCAGTGGGATTGTGAATATAAAATGTTATATAAGCATGAACTTGAGAAAAGGAAAGATGTATTAATGATGGGAAGGAAGATAGGAGGGGAAGGATATACGCGAAGAAGGACGGATAGGGGAAAGGAAGGTTATGAAAATCTGAGCTTCAAAGTTAACCCGTGGTACGTGGTACCTATCTAAAGTCTATAATGAGATATTTATGTAAGTTGTACTATTATGCAGATTGGGATATTTTTTTAACATTGACATCTCATCCCGAAGATTTGAAAATTTTACAGCCAACAACATCGTAAATCTGTAAACACGAGTTTTCGTTTACTTGTCTATCTGAATACCTAATTATGTATCCTTATATTAGTTTAAGGCGGTGCAATGGGAAGTAATGGAAAATCATGTGTTTTTGGTTTGAAAATTTGACGGCATGGAAAGATCATAGATGATTTAATTAAATACTGCAAATAGGACTCTCCTCGACCTTTAGTTTCACCGGGTATTTTGCTGGTGAGTCCATATATAAGCCTAGAAAAAAAAAGTATCTGACCTTTAAAAAATTTGTGCTGAACCCGTTCTATATTGTTAAAGTGTACTTTATACAAAGGGGACCAAATAGGTGAATTATACTCCACTTGACTTGTAACTAATGAAGTGTAGAGCATTCTCATACAAACTAAAGACTTCAAATCTATTAAAGTTCTGCAAAGAAAGCCAAGCTTTTTTAAGGCCTTGTTAGTTATATCGTTAATATGTGTAATGAATGTCAAGTTTTCATCGAATATTACACCCAGATCCTGAATTTGTGACACTGCTGTTAGTTTAATATTATTTACTACACACTCATGCAAGATGTGATGGCGAGATTTGGAAAATCGTATTACTAGTAATGTTAAAAAATAAAGCAGTTTGGTCGCACCATTCATTTAAAACACAACAATAATAAATGTAGTCAGAATAGTGATCTCTCATCAGGGTGATACTGAGAGTGTCTTCCGCCTTGGAACGATATGCAAATATCCTAAATTTGGTACTTATTCAATCGCGTCCGCCGAGCTAGGACCACGTGTTGAAATGCAACGTTGTACAAAACCTGATCGGAGTTGGCGATTAGGTTAACCGTTAACCTAATAGAAGGAAATGAACAGTTTCACTAAAACATCAGTAGAGACGGTTTTATTACTGATCGTTTAAGGATTACCAGGTTTTTAACATGTAATAATTAAACTGTATTTTGTATAGTGCAAATGATATATTTTTTTAAATTAAAGGTTTAGTAAATATCTAGTACGGATGAGAAGTATTTTATTTATTTTTATAAAAAAATTAAAGGAGTTGATTTTTGGCGATTTTAGAGGCATCTTTAACCTTATTTAGGGGCTAACCTTGATTTTAAAAAAAGTTTTAACCCTTTGAAAAACAGGAATAGGATTTTTTTATTACTTTAACCTTATTTAGGGGCTAACCTTGATTTAAAAAAAAGTTTTAACCCTTTGAAAAACAGGAATAGGATTTTTTTATTACCACAGAATGAACTATTCTTTTTCACAACATTTCTTTTTTTCGTAATTAATGTAGACTATAATAAATTAAACTTTGATACACAATAACTACCACATTCACACCTTTGGGGACTGTTTCTCGAGTATAACAGGATTTTAGACACTCTTTTTAATTTAAAATACGTAGGTAATACAGACATCTTTTACATATATCTGTTGATATAAACAATTAAATAAATACAAAAATTCGCATAAAATTTCAAAACATTTCAGTGCTGAAAATGAACACAGGGTTGATCTTTTTACACAGTGACATTTCTATAAGAGACTAGTGGCTCGTTCGCACTTTATTTCGCTCTATTTCTATTCTATTTCAATTCATTTGTATTCATTTGCTGAGTCCAAAGTTATGGAGCATATCTTCGGAAAAAAATGTAATTTTATTGAACATAGCCAATAATCATGTCATTTGATATTACTGTACTATGCGCAGAGGGCGGCGGTCGCGTCTCGACTATTGTTCAAACGGCTCTATTCTATGGTCGATTCCAAGGTTACGAATAACCTGAAATATTTAACATATTCCATCAAATTCTTAAGTAGGTTCCACCCAAACAAACCTTCTTCTTTTGAATATGTAATCTGTGGCTAACCAGAATGGTATATCTGTTGGTTAACCTCAATACAACATGACGGGTTCAATGTTTTTCATACTAATTTTAAAACGTTATAGCAACAATTTAACATGTTGGATTTTATTCAAACTAAACTTACTAAATACTTTCTAAACCTTCCCGGCACTAATAAACTGTGCTATTTTCAGCGAAACCGGACAAGTGATTTTCGAGAAAATCGAGGACAGAGAGAGAGACAAACATTTATTTTTATATATAGAAAGGTAGAGATAGAGATAACACACCAACTTTGCAATATTAAATTTTATTTTATGGCAGACTAAATGCCGATTCGGTATGTCTTGGTAGATATGGATTTCGGTGTAATTTGACCGAAGATAGTTCGAGGAATTCGGTGGAAGCTGCCGGTCCCGGGCTCCCGGGAGATCGGGAAAAGGCTTCAAAGGCCTTAACCCCTTTGGTTTCACCGCCCGGCTATTAGGCATCATTAGATAAATCAAAGCAAGACGGACCTTGTTACAAGCATGCCGCACACCGCATGGGAATTGCAAAAATATACTCAGTATTACAGATTGGATCCACTTAATTGCATTTAACTTAATAAGAAATCGTAGTTAACAGTCACAGAGTTAGAAATATAAGATATAGCTCAATATTGAAACGATTCCGACCACTGACGTCAGAATTGGTAGACTTGTCTTAAATATGATTTTGACGACTGGCGATAAAGATTTACGTGACTCATTTTGTCACCAGATTTGGTTCACTGCCGTCAACGTTTGTTGACCGCGCTAAGCAAATTACAAAGCATTTATTAAAAGTATTAATTATTTTTGTGTTTAATTCGTTGAAACTCTGGTTAATCCACATTGCGACAACTTATTTATATGATTTTATTTACTCCCACCCAATTCTAATTTGGACGGGTGTTTAAAATAATTATTTACTACCCCAAGTCGCAGTATAGTTATAAATTTTATTTCACATCACCATAAAATACCTCCACGTAAAGTTTCAATAGAAAATCAATTTTTCAATTATGCTAGAGTCAGTAAACTCATTGTTTAGGAAATCTGTCAATAAATAATATTCAAGTCCAAGACAACAAACGCATGCACCTTAAAAAATACGGTACCCTTGGGGTGATTTTCGACAAAAACGACGCTAAACAAATCATCCAAATATTATCGTTATTTTAAAGTAAAATCGTCGATGAGATTCATTGTAAAAATATGTTATTTCTAGTCTAAATCGAGATTTTTTAACCAAACATCTGTCATTATGATAATTGTTCTGTAAATGTGCAATCAGCTGCTTATCAGACAGCTCCACCCCCCGCCAATATTTTCCCCGATGGTTAATGTTATCTGAAAGATAACGATAACGACACGTTATAAAAACATTCAGATTTCGACAATCTAAGATTATTTATCAACGACTATTAATTCTACCAGATAACGATAACGAGATATAAAATTCTATGTTTACATATATTTTTTCTCTTACCTGGATTAAAAAACATTAAAAAAAAAACAAGATATACACCTTAAATCTAACACTCGTAACACTCGTAATATACTCGTAACATGTTCTTATGTTAATTTTTTTCAACTATTCTTTTCTTTCTTCATTTTGATTGTTATTTACATATTAGGATTAAATTTAATTTATTATTGTTTACATATTAGGATTAAACTTACTTTATTATTGTTTACATATTAGGATTAAACTTACTATATTATTGTTTACATATAAGGATTAAACTTACTTTATTATTGTTTACATATTAGGATTAAACTTACTTTATTATTGTTTACATATTAGGATTAAACTTACTTTATTATTGTTTACATATTAGGATTAAACTTACTTTATTATTGTTTACATATTAGGATTAAACTTATTTTATTATTGTTTACATATTAGGAACAAACTTACTTTATTATTTTTCTAATCTTCTGTAAGGTTAAAAAAAAAATTCTTGACAGTATTATTTAACCAAATTACGTAATGTATGTCCCTACGTCTGTCTCAACACAGGAATTTCCCAGTGAGACAGACATCGATCAATCCGTTATGTTATTTTTTATGAAGATAAATATAAAAATATTTTTAAAAAATGTGTTAACTTAGAACTTCAGATTTAGGTGTCTTGGGATTAGTTTCCATCAGTTACTATATCTGGACATCATCATACCAGCATGAATAGTAAAAAATGTACATGTAAAAAACATACACTGAAATTCTATACAAAACGGATCCAAACATTTGAAAGATCGCGTTTGGTTCATCTACCTGAACGTGTGGGAGGGTGTCGGCATTCTGCTTCCATTTTTTTACGATTTAAATAAATGCATTTTTATAGAGTGAGCCAGTTTTCAGAGAAGCCTTTAATTCCAACGCTATGTAACAGAGTTTATTGTGCTCTGGCTCTTTCAAAATACCACGTGACAACGTACACACGCATAATTACTCCGTGTTGAGTAGATATAAAGAAAAAGTGTGATGCGATGAGAAGAGATGAACATATGCGTAACCTAAACACAATCGACAAAATATAATACATTTTCAACTGTCGGGGGCCAACCGTCGGGGGATCAACTGTCGGGCCACCATTTTCAACACATTATTGACTCATTTTTATACACTGTCGACTAGCGGCGTGCAGTCCATAAAGGCTGAAAAATTGTGACAACCCGAAGAAAAATGAATAATAAAAAAAAATATTAAAAAAGCTTTAAAAAAAAAAAACGACAAATTTAGATAAGGAATTTTTTAAGTTCATTTATGCAGTTGGCCACTAGAGTCAGCGCCATTTTCAAATGTGCAATGAGTAATAATTCATTCCCGAACTTCTAAATGTATAAAGGTAATATTGAGCAATGCACGCCACAGCTTACTTATACTCTAATTCATTTTCGGTCGGGAGCCCCAAAATAACTAAATAAAACCCTTTACTTTATGCAGAAACGGGCGGTCCGTCTGATAGATTCGCCTATCTTAACAAACGGACTGCAATCTTTAGTTAACAGTATAATGAATATAATATTAATTAATGAAATAAGGAAAATTATTTATTCACCACTTCTTAGTATCTCAGTATCTCTGTATCTCTGAGGTGAATGTGTGGTAAAACCATGTATGATCGTGTGAAAAATATTGAGATTCGTATAAAATGTAAGACTGATGTAAGCGTCATGAACAAGATTAAGAAAGGGACGCATAGATGGCTTGGGCATGTAGAGCGAATGAACGAAGAAAAGAGTGTAATGAGAATATATTACGCGAATGTGAATGGAAGAAGAAGACGGGGACGACCGAGGAAGACATGGCACGATCAAGTGAATCAAATACTTGAGTCGGGCCATGTCAGAAGTCGGAATAACAGAAGAGAATGTATGAGACGTTGTATGAAAGTGAATGAAGCAAGAAGTGTATGCCAAGATCGAGTTGTTTGGCGGTCCGTCCTCTCTGCATACCCCTGCGGAGAAACGGCGTGATGGTTAGTTAATTAGTTAGAGTTGTTTGGCGCTCCGTCCCCTCTGCCTACCTTAACAAAAACATTATCATTTAAATACGCGAAAACCTCACAGAAAAGAGAATTTTAATTATTTTCTAAATAAATCGGTTTTTCCGTTAATAAATCAATATTTTTAAAAAACCCGTACAAATTAGAATTGGGTGGGAGTAAATAAAACCACATATCATCACAATGTGGATTAACCGCAGTTTGAAAATGGACTTGAACGCCGAAACAGCTATCACAATAATGAAAAGTAAAAATACTCGCGGAACTTAATAATAACATTACTAAATTTTATTTATATTAAATTAAAAAAAAAAAAATTTATTAAAAAATATGTTTTGTATGATGAGATTGATTCTTTTGTCGAATCGTTTTGAGAACCGATGTCAAAGATTCGTTTAAATCTATTTAAATCTTTCGAAAATATACCTCTAAATTGAAGGAATAAGTATAAAAATGGATCGACATATAAACAGGTGTTTTTATTGATGTATATTTTCTTGAATACATATATTGATTGAGCTTTTTAATCTTTGAGCCTGCGATATATTTATTTACGTCCTTAGGGCTTTTATATAAAATAAGTCTTAAGTTACAACAGTGCAATACAATTATGTAACATACAAATAATAACAATAATATTGTGTATTTTCGAAATTTACCACGAGCGAAAATGTATACCGCGTGATACATAGTATTAACAATAATTTTAAGAAGAAAAATACAGAATATGCATAGGTTAAAAAAGAATATATACATAAGTATAAAAAATATAAAAGAGAAAAGTACAGGGAAAGTGGATAAAGGTAACTATAAGATTTTTATGACACAAAATTATAATTTAAAAAAGCAGCTATTGTGGTATCTACATAGAGTACAATGAGTAGGTTATTATAAATACAAGTATAAATAATAAGAATAACATCGCAATTAAAAAATAATAATAAAGTAAATAAAAAAAAATAGCCAAAAAATCCCGGCGCAAACTGTGTGTTGAGGAGTGAATACAATCAACAGTAAGTTTAATTATGATTATGCTGACAAACAGCTTTAATTAATACGGTAATATTTGTACGTTGATATCCTTTCAATACTTATAGCATCATCCAAAATATATTTATTACCAAGTACATGCAGACAATTCATTATGGAATTGAGTTCAGCGTTTGATCCCATATTGATACAATGATAAGGTAATTTGTAGCGAACTGTTTGACTCGGTACATGGAAACATATTAACGAAAGAAGTTCAGGCGAGTTCAACAAGTTGTTAACAATTTAAAATAAATAAAATAAATAATAAATAGATCTGAACAAATTCTTCTTTTAATGTATCGAGTCCCATTAATTGTAACAGAGAGAGGTAATTAATGTTTTCGATGGGTATTCCTATATTTATGGGTATTTATATATTATATAAAGAACATAGATGGCGCTGTCAGCTCTTTTTGTTGTATTATAAATAATATACCACTTGAAGACAGATATACCAGAATATCAATTAGTATACAATATCAGTATATTATTTCAGTAGCACATCTTAGCCGTAATGATATTGTAATGGCTATTATTAAACCTAATAAATAAAGCTAAACAAGTGCAATCTCAGATGCATTCATTGCTCTGTTTTATGTTTAAACGTGTCGCATGCGTGCCAAACCGCACGTACAGGAGTTTACAATATTATCCGTGCAGTGACGAAGGTCGCCACTGTAGATTATGTAAATACAAAAAATAAACGTTGTCTAAATCTGTCGTGTTTCATAACTTCATCCAAATAATTATATTATATTTAATACTGTACCATTTTATATTTAGTGCCATGTAATATTTTATATTTAGTACCATGTAATATTTCATATTTAGTGCAATGTAATATTTTGTATTTAGAGCCATGTAATATTTTGTATATAGAGCCATGTAATATTTTATATTTAGTGCCATGTTATATTTTATATTTAGTGCCATGTAATATTTTATATTTTGTGCCATGTATTATTTCATATTTAGTGCCATGTAATATTTTATATTTAGTGCCATGTAATATTTCATATTTAGTGCCATGTAATATATTATATTTAGTGCCATGTAATATATTATATTTAGTGCCATGTAATATTTTATATTTAGGTACCTACTTTTCTTTTACATACCCTACATAATTCATATATTTAGGTACCTACTTTTCTTTTACATACCCTACGTAATTCATATATTTTTCCACCTAATAACATTGCTTATTGAGGGTGGCATTGAACTTGGTCCAAAGAAAACCACCTCTACCAAGGCCAGGGCACAAAATCAAGTTGGCCTACTAATTATACAAGTTATATCAGCACGTACCCGACAAACAGTAACCATTTTTATATTCCTGAGCTTATTTTGACTAAAAACGTTGATGTCATTTTGGTCTCCGGTGACATTATTTTAAAACCAAAATTGTTTTTATATTTTTAATTATCTATCTATTTTACATTTTTATCGTTCCCTACTTGCTAAGCTAGCTTGGGCCGTGTTACAGCAAGTAGCCAAATAAAATAATCTATTTTGTGAGTATAATATGTATATTACACTTTACATTAAATAAAAAAAAAAAATAAAAAAAAATTAAATATACCTGTACTCGAAAAAAAGACAAAAAAAATTTATTTGTTTAGTAAAGTTAAGAGTAAATATACTCACTGAATAAACTGCCACACGTTGCAGCCGGATCGGTTCCAGCAGCACAATACAGACGTGACAAAGCTCGTACCACGTGACCCGTTGTTATTTATGGCAGTTTGTTCAGTGGCGACGTGTGATAGAAAGATATCACCGGTGACCAAAATTTCACGTACATATTTTACTCCCAAACAGCTTAGGAATCGTTGGTTATCTGTCAGGTACGTGTTTGTATATGGTTACCCTGTATAAGGAATTTTACTTTGTGTAACAATTTCGTTAGTGTAATTACATTGTGTAATTACATAGGATGATCTTATATAAATAAAAGGTTAAAAAAACTTGTTTTAGTACCCTGCCCTAAGTTGAGGTGGTTTTGGCACGAAACGTTTACATTTTAAAATATATTGGAACGGAGAGGTATTTTCTGTACATGTTCGCCTGCGGAGCCTTTGCTGCGAGTACCGGATATATAATAATACATTTTGAAAGAAAACGAATAGATCGCATCAACGCAGATACATTGAACGTGACCTTGCACGTATATAACTAGTTATACGTGACCTTAAGAGGAACGGCTGCGCGGCCTGTTTCATTCAAAACTTTATTTTGTATTTGAGGCCAAAATACTCAGCTAAACCGAATGATCTTTTTTTCTATCAAAAGGTACAGTATTCAGTCATTTCTGATTACGTCTAAAGGGGATCGAACTGACAATCTAGTCTCCTTTAATGGAAGCAACCTCACCAACAAGTCCTCCATTGACATGCTTGGTGTAACCTTAAGTGACCAGCTCAGGTATGGGGCTCCATCGAAAACAAAGCATCCCCACCTAACGTCTGTTCTCCAAAGATTTCAATCCGTTTGTTAAGACAGGCAAATCTAGCAAACGTACAACCCGTTTCTGCAGAGTCAAAGTTTTTTTTAGATATTTCAGGGCTCCCAACCAGAGGTGGCTGCCAAATTCTAGAGTGGGACGTACTTGCGATTTGTACAGGGCCAGCAGTTGTGCACTATTAAAGTATCTGCGGGGTCTGTACAGTACGCCCAGCTTCTGAGAGGCTAACTTTACTCTGGCTTCGACGAAGCCGCCATTCCGGAGCTGGTCACTTCGGGTTACACCAAGCATATCAATGTAGGGCTAGTTGAGAAGATTGCTTATATATATACGTATATATATAATATAGCCGTTCCTCTTAAGGCGAATCGATTACTAAATGGCGATATATAAATCATTAAATTATGTTGTAATAAAGAGGAGCTGCCTTAGAAAAGTCATAAACACGATGTTTATATAATAATTTAATTACTAATAATAAATAAAAAAAAATATGCTTGGTGATCACGCAATGCCTTTCATCGAGATTACGATTACAGTATGCACGGGGAACTTGAGCCGTGAACAAATAACAATTCTAATATGCTGGCGTAAACGAGTCATTACACTTTGTGAAATGCAATCAGAAGATTATTATAATTCGATTTCATAATGTAATGATGCAAAGAACATTACTCACGACCACTGAATAGATAATCCTAAGATGTGCGATGTACTCGTATACCGATTTGAAATAAAAGTTATGTCGCCGATTTACATAAGTCCATTCGACTCATTGCCTACAGACCACAGAGCAAATAGTACATGGAGATGCCCTAACATGCAAAAGGAAGAAACCAAAATAAGGGGGATGGGGGTAATAAGTAAAACAGCAACTGAGTAAAAGGGTTCGGCTTCCTTACAAAATCCTAAAATTTTGTTGAGTATTTAGTTTGACCCTTTTTATAAATGTTTCGTAATTTGCTTACCGCAGTCGCAATCATGCGAAACAAGCGTGGACGGCAGCGAACTCAGCTGGTATCAAAATACGTATCACGTGACTTGCCCCGAACCGTCGAAATTGTACTTAGGGCAAGTCTATCATACTTGACGTCAATACTACAGTCAATAGATATGATTATCTTCCCAATCTCCATCATCTCTAGTGGCGGTTTTCTCTAGAGTGGGTTTGTGCAGAGAATTCTCATTAAAAAAATAAAGTTGCATTATAATATTGCCTCAATTTAAAACAGCGCCGTATTCTAATTCCAAGCTGTAAAATTCAGCCGTCTACCAGTTCGAAATTATCCCCATATGTGTGTTTTGAATTCAGCACCTATGCGATTTTCTGGTTTGAGAAAGAGTTCATACAATCCCATACTCATGGCGCTTCAGAGGCAAACCGTGGAAGCATGCAAACCTTTAGGAATCTGTTAGATGCCCAATGCCATATTTGCACGGAAAAATATTTTGAATAAATCATTTAATTTTTTTTTAATTTTTGGGTGTTTATTAAAATAAGTTTATTATATTATATTAATGAGGATATTACATTTTTTTATATTAAAAAACGTTCATACTTGCTCAAATTGTAATTTTCTTATTCAAAACTTTTTTTATGACCTACCACATTATATTGATTAGCCACAGATCGACAAATTGTGTCTTATCGCTAGGTCGTCAATCTGTAGTGCGGTGATATGATGAAATTTCTTTGAATCTTGGAAATAATCTTACAGTATTAATATCCTAGAGTCCTATGTTAATCGCCATGTAGACGGGAATAGTAAAAATGGTAATTTCCCCTCATACGCAAACGAGTCAATTCAATTCGTACCACGATGAACATACTGTGTCCTTTTTACGTGTGTTCAAAACTGTTTCTTTAATAATTATGGAAAAGACCAACATAGGATTTATATACGCGGCTTTTTTTTTCAACCTTTATTAGTCGATTTATGCATATTGTCATTGTAACAGACGCGTATTCATCCAAAGATAATACCACTGAGATGAAACGATTACCCATCATTGATAAGAAGTGTTATCACTGTGCACATGCGAAATTAGCATTAGTTTAATCGGTTGCATTCCTAAATCTGTGCATTCCTAAATGACATATCTTTGTTAAATTCATCACTGTTCAAATGAGAGGTTCGCATTAATTTAATGGTGTCATTTATTTTCCATTTTTTTATGGGTTTCTAAATATTCGTAAGATGATATATACTTGATAAAAGATTTTATTACTGTACAAATGCGAGATTTACAATTTGTTTTAATGGATTCATCTGTGTTATAGTTTTGTTGATCATCTTTGCCGGCCTTTCTTTGCTGAAAATAATTGCCCCCATTTATAATAATCACTAAACGTGGAAGAGATGTTGAATTTTTTTTTAAATAAATACAGAAGGAACTAGTACGGAGAGTCAGTTGTCATTCAAGAGCCGAACAAGTCTATTACTTATCTTGCCTCGCCCAGCCTGAACTCTGCCTGAGGATATCTTGGTACCCACCTTAAAACTAGCCGGCCCTGTTAGGACCCGCAAGTACCAGGATCAGGCAGAGAATCACCACATCCAGTGCCCCACTTTCAGCACTGGGTGCCTGAGGCCAGCACCTCCCCACTCAGCATCCCCAAAAGTAGAACGAGAGCGTGTTTGGAGCCAGCAACCTACATTTCACAGTCTTGTTTGGACATCTGTCCAGTACAGTCATGTAAAAAAATATATTTTGATGTATGAACATTTTTGATAAATTTCAGTACAAGTAAGAAAAAAATGCTAACTTCGGGCACACGAACACGCCCACATTACATTTCTGTCGGGTTGATCCCTTCGGTGCTCATACAGCTAGTGGCTTGCAGTCTCGCAGGTAGGACTATGCGTTTCAATATAATACACAATGCGTTGACTGATTATGGAAACGACCGATAAAAAAAACGCATCATGCTATCTGTAGGTTATCTTGTATTGGAGGGAAGTTATCGGATCATGCCAAGTAGATTTTATTTTTCAGGTGGTTTTGCAAGCGAGACACGGCAAACAGGTATACTATACCATATCAGCAGGTTTCGTAGGCAGTGCTTGTATGCAGGAATTGCAAAACTGGAGCCGTTTCTGAAAATCCGGATTTTCGGAAATAATTTCCCTCAGAGTCTGTAATTTCTGGGGATGCTGTGTGGAGGTTTTTTTTAAAGAAAGGAAGGAGAGGAAGTTTTGGGAAGGAAAAAAGGTACGAGAGGTGGGTAGGAATTTGGGAGTCAGTGTGTCCAGGAGTGACGGATGTATGAATCCATCCCTCCCGGCGATCGATAGAGTGTCCGGCTGGAAAGGTCAAAGGGTCTCCCCATACCGGCCTCTCCCGATACAGCCCGTCACGCAGTAGGTGGGTAGACGCATCCGCCGCCAAGATCTGGACAAAATTCACCCCATGAACCCGGACACCCCTGCTAAGTCACCAAACGTAGCGAACAACTTTGGGTGATCTATAGTAGAGGTGTTGTTTATCCAATAAATGGTTCCTGGGGTGACGGTACCCATACCCGTCTCCCAAATTTGAACTCCACATCCAAATATTCTGGTCAAATCCGAAATTATTTTTAATATATTTCTGGCAAAATAATAAGTACACTTCTTTATACCTACCAAATTTTGTATCTGTGCATGCTGTGAATATTTTGTCATTGGGTTAACAACCTTATTATTAGAAATTTGCTTATCCAAAACATAGAAATGTCTATGTATTATTCATTATTGCTTGTCTAGTAGCATGTTGAATTTCATTTAATTTTGTTTTATTGTATTTTTTAATATTATTATTATTATTTATTTTAATTACGTATATTTTTTTCCTCTCTTTTCTTTGTTTTTTTTTCATTTATTTTTTAAATTATTATTATTAATTTTTTTATTTGGACACACATACGAGTTTAAAATATAACTGAATATAGTGATTTATAAAGACGAAATATAAATTTTAAAGTTTCATAACAAGTTGTTATCGATTTGATCGATCTAGTTCAAATGTGTGATTTCATAAACAAACAAATATAATAAACGAATAATTTAATTATTTTTCCCGCGGGTGTTTGTTTCACTGCTGGACTGACTTTCGCATTAATTTATATCGTACCTATCTATTTTTCTTTCTTCCCACTGTTCTTATTCTCTCTGCAAAACTTCTATTTTCCGAGTAAAATCTCAATTACTATAATTTAATCTAAAAGTACCTTCTACAGTCGGTGTCACAAGTTGCAGAAGACTCGTTTTCTTTAGCAATTCCATGTTGTTGGTGCCAATTATTCCCTCCCCACTTCTCCCTGCAGAACTAATACAGTAAAGACCAAAATAATGGATGCACCAACACATGCAGCGCAGTGCACTCTTCTTTGTTTAATTATTATGCATTCTTGCACTTGTGAAAGCGATACAGGCGTGAAGTACATCATTACGTCCATTGGGCAATAATAGCGATAATAACACAAGAACAACTTAATGCATTCTGCAAAAAGGAAAAACCACCTTACTAATCAATAAAATCTTAACGCCTAAATGCTTTATACACTTCGACAAAAATAAATCCTCAGATCACTGTTGTTCGAAAATGCTCATTAAAAAAAATTGCAAGGTTTTGAAAAAAAAAATCTATGTTTGTATTACAGTAATGTTTCCAATGTTGAAATGTGAAACATACCTTTTTACACGCGTGTACTTATTTACTTTTGTCCACTTGCTCCCACAAGGTCTCCGTGACGTAACGATTTCGCTACTGCTCAAACTATCAAAGCTGTGCGAAGAAAATCACATACTAAACTTCAAGATTTACGAAAGGTTGATCATTTCTCTCGTCTAATATTACAAGCCCTCGGTAATAAATAGGACCTTTTGATAATGTCGCATAATTTACCGAGTGCCTTTCACTCGGCTTGTTATTTTGACTGCTTGTAGAGTTTTCATCGGTAGAAAATTGTTCGCTTATAATATTATCGTCCGGTTGGAGTAAGAATCCAAGAATGCTATTCCAAGGCCCAGCCAACATCATACACACATGTACATAACATACTACATTTATCGTGTTTTCTAATAAAGTGTTCCTGTGCGTGCAAAATCATACCATCTCAAGCGAAAACTTTGTATATTTCTCTATTTGTTTGTACATAATTAGATGAAGAATAGGTTTGTACAGCGCCCTTGAGGAGATTTTTCACAAAAAACGGCGCTATATAAGTCTTCCAAGTATTATTATTAATATGACCTACCTATAATATGTCTTACATGTAATACGAATGATCTTACATTTTTAATGTTATTGAATCTTTGTGCGTATTGAAACTAAATTAACATCAATGTAATTTTAATATGTGTCTACAGAACGGGAAAGTAGGCAAGGAACCATCCAATAACTCCTGTAACGTAGTGTTAGGCAGAGAAGGTACGACGCCAAACTAGGAGGTATTATAGACAATGTAGGATGTCCTGATCCTATAAGTTTGAGTGTACGAGTCAATTTGTATCCACAAATTTTTCAATTGAAAATTTATCTAAATTCATCTTAGGCAATGCTATCCACCTGAACGGTCACTCATTGTTATTTTAAAAACATTATACAGTAATAACTACAAACTTGCACAAGGTTGGAACCGTCAGCATACATTAACCTGTATTGCACAACGCCATGCACAAAATTTTACAAAATTCTCAGGCTTTCTGCATGTTGGAGCCGTGAAGCTATGTATAATCGTAATTCCACCTACTTTTAAAAAAAAAATCAAAAGATTGGTATTCACTTTATGGCTTCATTATTAAAAAGTACTTTGTGTTCACCACTTTATTAATATACACAGATATCAACATGTTTCGAAAGCGAAGCTTTCCTCATCAGATTTCCTCATTTGATTAATTATTACCTACTTTAAACAATTTGTTTATTAGAATTGAAATTAAAAAAACTTTTGTACTTTGTTCCACTTATTTATTTTTACCAGGACCGGTTTCATCCTACTACGAACATTTTCAGACTGGTAGTTGAAATTCTTATGCTACGGTATTTATACAAACTTAGACAGGGGTACACAACATTGTCTCTATATAATGAATCTTTCTATTTTCTTAATTTTAGGTATTATAAGTTATTTTGTTAGTTTCAGGTACATATAGGTAATTAATTACCCATTAAATTTCTTTATGTTTATAATTTCTCTATTCTTACATTATTGTGTTCCATGTTTATCATTTGTCTATGCTTGACATTATTATTTTTTTCGTATTGTGTATATTCCTGATGAGGAAAGCTTCGCTTTCGAAACATGTTGGTATCGGTGCATATTAATATAGTGGTGAATACAAAGTCATTTTTTAATGATGAAGCCACAAAGTGAATACCTTGGAATATATTTAATTAATTATTAACACTTTTTAGAATTTCTACCATTTCAAATTTATATGCAAAACTTTTCAAACCTTTTTCTATGTCAGAAGAATGATTTATTTCCAAAATCAGGAGAGAGAGTACGGAAAAAAATATTCGAACACTAGAACAACTTTGATAATATTGTTGTATAGATTTATAAAAATCGTGGGGTGGTTTCAACAATATTATGAACGTTATCTTTTTTTTAATAAATTCACGCGAAAGAATGTCCACGCTTCAAAATAATACTAATACTCGTATATACGATAAGTTATCAACAAATTACTTAGTTGATGACCTTTCCCGCTATCGGTCACCCGAGAGATAATCATGAATACAAACTTCTGAAGAGCCATCAATGTGTTAATTATTCACTTATACTAGACCGACTCAATTTAAATCATTTTACGACCAATAGATGGCTTAAAACCTGAATAATAAAATGTTTTTAAAATGTAACAGAACAGTATAAAATTCTAATTCTAAAGAATCCACACAATGCCGACCACCGTGGTCGAGCGGTTAAGATCCTCGGTTTCGAATTCAAATGTGGCGGGTTCGAAACCCGGCGTGGGTAAATAAATTGAATTAACTTCTTAAATAATTGCAAATTCTATTTGCAGAATCATTTTAAATTAGTAATGTTTATTTATTAAAATAGTGGTTTAACGGCCAACGCCCAAAAATACACGCTTTGCGGGATACTAACTCAAGAAATACTACATCTGTAAATTTTGTACACGTAATTACGAAATTGTATTCGTATAAGTTTTCAATAGACAATAATTTACAAACTGTAATCTTTCACTGCAACGATTTTCAAACATTTTTAGGATGTATTTCATAGAATTTAAAGATTTCGGTTAGGGGATTCTTGACTTTTGAAACCTTAAGCATTTTCCTTGCTACCCGTATAGAATTTACAGATAGATATTTTGTGGTATTACTCGAGTTAGCAACCTGCAAAATGATGTTTAGGACCATTTTTTAATGCTGGTCCTTAATAATATTGTCTCATTATGTATATATGTTATGGTTGAGATTTTCACGGGTGTAAGATGTAGAATAATTTTCTCGGTTTACCCGCGTAATTATTCCATATATCAAAGGCTCCACAATCCTCAGAAAGAATAAAATCAAAAGAATGTATAAATCGGAAAATAAAATGTCGTCTCTGTTAAGAAGTCCGAAAGACCACATTCCACTTGAATCACATGGTATTTATAAAATACCTTGCGGGGCATGTGAAAAGGTATATATTGGACGGAGTAATACTAAAATATCCTGTAGAATTGCAGAACATAAATTAGATGTCACAAATAAACGCTTTACGTCATCCTTAGTACAACACGTCCTTAATGAAGGTCATAAAATAGATTTTGATAATACCACGACAATAGCTAGCCTTTACAATGAAACAAGAAGGATTTATCGCGAAGCCATCGAAATTCATAAACATAAAAACAATATGAATACTAGAAATGACTCAATCAGAATTCCCGACACTTGGAAAGTCATAATTGATCAAAATTCCCCGATAACATCACATCCAAAATTATTAGAATTACCCTCAACTTTCTTAAATAAAACCATTCGGTTACTACGCGCAAACAGCCTATTAAAGGCCCCACCCCTACCTCCGCCCCTTTATCGACATGCGTGTTGCGTCCTAGACTACTAAAATGATTTGCAATCACTTAGGTTTTGACTTTTGGATTGAACGGACACGTGCAAGCGATCTGTTCAAAACAAAACTCAAGACATAAGGCCTCTGAAGATGGACAATGTGATTTGTCCGAAACGTCAGGAGTTAAAAAGTCCTTCTAAGGACTACATTACGCGGGTAAACCGAGAAAATTATCTCTATATATATATATATATATATATTTCAGCGCCCTTAAAGCGATTTTTCATAAAAATAATCAAAATGTATTACTTTTTGTATATTATGTTTTTAAGGCATGTTCCATGAGGTAGATATTCTCAGTATAGCCCTGGGTAAAGACCACCATTCAGAATCGTAAGGTTTCTTTAAATAGCTTTAGACATGTTTAGTGACTTGTTCTGAATAGCTAGGAATTATCCAACCTTCCTCTTCCCCACGTTCTTCACCTTTTCAATGTCTTCACTCTCACAACCTGCCTCAATTGGAGGTGACATAGTCCCACAGGCTCCGGACAGTTCATTGACAGAGATCTTCTATGTCATTCTTACCGTTTCCTGTCACTTATCATTGATAAAATTAGTATTAATTGATAAACTAAAGTTTTTAAGACAAGATTTTTGTGCATAGCGCAAAGGGTAACAATTATTTTTATAAACAATAATTATTAGCCTGAAACAATTGTTTAACAAATATTTGTGAAAATAAATATTTGTTAAACAATAGCCTGAAACAAATATTTGTTAAACAATTGTTTCAGGCCAATAATTATTGTTTATAAAAATAATTGATAAAATTAGTATTTGTAAATAAATATTGTGTGTATTTAAAATGTAAATCATTTGTAAAATGCATAAACAATTGCATCGTATATAAAATTCATGCGTCCAACATTGCTATAATGTCCCGAGACCCGCGCATATCTCGCTTTACCTTTATCGACATAGGATTCTAAGTATGCCGAACGAGAAGGAAGTTGCATCAAATGTACAATTTTATGAATTCTAAGGTTCCTACTGTCTGTTTGATAAACTGCAGTCTTCCCGTGACTCTCATGCATACAACACACGCCAAAGAGACCACTTGTTCTCCCCAGACATCGAACCGCTGTATTTGAGAGTCGAAAATCAGCATCGCAGCAGTGCTTCAAGAAGTTTTGCAGCGAATGGTTGATGACTGCACGCAGTCAGCCGCACAAAATCATTATTGATGATAATCAAATGGATACTTGTATCAGTGATTTTGTAATTTTTACATATTTACATAAAGAAACTATTTTTAAAATGTCTTCAAATGATTGGTATTCACTCTGTGGCGTCCATTCTTAATAAGTTAATAAAAATTACTTTGTAATCACCACTTTATTAATATACACATATCAACATGTTTCGAAAGCGAAGCTTTCCTCATCAGGAATATACTGAATACTAAAAATAATAATGTCAAGTATATAGACAAATGTTAAAAATAGAACACAATAATGTAAGAATAGACAAAAAGAATAAACAAAAATTGATTAAAGTAGGTAATAAATCTATGTTTATCATTTGTCTGTACTTGACATCATAATATATTAACATAATATTCCTGACGATGGAAGCATCCCTTTCGAAACATATAGATAACAATGTATATTTATAAAATACTCATATTTTTATTTTATCTTATTTTTGATGTAGAGATTTTATGTAAGCTATTGAACCTTTATATGTTTTCAATAGTATACTGCTGAAAACCAGCTGCACTCTGGACTCCAGAATAGCTGAGCAGTGACCTTCTTGTCAATTTCTAACATTCTATGTAAAATAACTTATCGACAAATAAATAATGTTATTATTATCATCGAGGGTATTTAAACCGTAAATGATTAGTAAATGCTCCATGTAATTTCATTTTGTGATTTCTGGGTTCAGAGCAGAGAATCTTACAAGGCAAATAACATTCTGATGTCAATTAGCAAAAAATAATATAGAAGTATATAATTACATTTGTATATGGTAAACTAATAATTCTTATATTTCAACATTTTCACCTCAAGCTACGGTAAGTACCTACGATATAATATTGGATCCAACAATTGGCACCTATATTTAGGACTGAACCTTATATATTCGTAACAGGTAGAAATTTTATAATACCAGCAGATATCAGATATATTCGACTGACTCCTCAGGTATTAACGTTCTAACTGGCCCGAGTGTTGAAGTGATATTTTGGTATTCATATTTATTGAATACTGATTCGGTATCTGACATCCAATATCAATATTTAATATCGATACGTGATATTGATATTTTACTTTATTTCTTTTTGAGAAATTAACAGCAAACCCATCATTTAAATATATATATATAACATTAAAAACAATAAATTATGCCAATTATAAAATTTTCACTGCTGATGATAAATACTATGAGTAAAGTGTGACAATATACAGTTTTACATCAGTTCGCTTAAACAATGTCATTCGGGGGAGGGGAGGATGGAGGGAAACATAGGAGTGGGATAAAGGTACAAAGGACTATAGTAGATGGAAAGAGTGGTTAGATTGATACGTGATACCGATACGCGATATCGATATGCGATGATATGATATCCTTACCGATATCGACACGTAATATAGATACTGATACATGACACATATTACCAGATAACGGTACATGTATATTCGCGATATTTGATAAGAGTACATTATTATCGATAGTTGTTACGCCTTGTTTTTCGGAATTTTTCCCAGCGTCTCAGAAAATGAAGGGCTATTAAATTTTGATTAAATTGGCTGAATCTGATTGATGTTAAATGATGTTGCACTGATATTTTGCAGTGGTGTAAATAACGTAATATCGGCAAACCAATATATCAAGATTAGGTGATATCATAAAATAAGAGGTATGACTCGGGCCTAGGCTAGATAGGCTATCTTATAGAAGGAAATAAAAACGTACGTGGTGTAAGAAATTAATGCATTCACGTGTTGAAGATCGGAAATTCACGAGACGTCTCCAAAACTGGCTGAATACATAACATCCTATAAATTACCATATTTTTTATGAATAAAATGCGTCATGGATTATGGCTGACCATTTTTCTACGAGATTTTCCTGTATCAAAAGTATTGCATACAAAAATGTCCAATTGCAATTGCTATTATTATCTGCTACCTGTGTACAAATAATAATTTTAAAAAATATTTCATAGCATATATATACTGTGTGATCCATTTCACTATGTTTCAATCACTAAATTATTTTTCATGAATTCGCTCCGTGTTTATGTGTTCCAGTGCTAATGAAATCGTTTTGCAGAATAATTTACTTATCGATTGTGTTTAATTAAAACGCATAACCCCAAAATACCTATTGGAAAATATATATATACTATATTGAGTCATGTGACATGCCAGAGGGTAGAATGATATTAATGGCTGATAAGTATGAATGTTTACCTATTCCTAATTTACCTACCTAATTTGAATTAATTATTTTTTTACAATTCAGACTCGTTCGTAATACGCATAAATTATTTGTATATTTCACTGAGTATTAACTGAATTACAACAAGGAATAACTATTTACGTATTTTTATGGCTGTTGCGAGTTGTGAAAGGTTTTCGTAATGTTTTTTTTAAAGGAAATGGAAAAATTGTCAAAGAATATAAATAAAAGTGACTATCCATACCATTCTATTTTTATCCACTTCACAATAACCATTTGTATTCATTCTGTTCTGTTTTTGTGAATGATTTTCAGAAATAACATGTCCATTCCATATTCAACGCATAGTAAAATTTTCGGAGAAAATCGTTCGGAATAAAACAAAATATGTGTTCTAGTATAACTTTTAGAATTGGGTAGCTACTCCACTTTTCCCTTTGATGTGATGTTTCCTACAATATATTATAATTTCGTTTTGAGTTACTCAGTAGCTATAACTACTAACTATAACATAACGATATATTACCTCCGAATGGGTATGCAGAGCCGATAAAGGCAGAATATTATTCTAGAATATTTACAACGACGGCTCTGTTTGGCAGAAGGTGTGGCGTGGAGTGAATATGCGAACTGGTCTGCTCATGGCAGTTCCACGAACAACCCGAAGCGGAAATATTCTGTTTGAATACTATCGAATATTCCTCTAGCCGTATAGAAATTCAGGATATTATTGGGAATAGGCCATAATCCCGATACCAACTTCCCAATATCTAAAAACCCCGGCTAAACCGGGAACCTAATCAGGGAAGTTGGCCTGTAGGGATTTTGGTTTACGAGATTTTGCGGTACCGGAGAGTTAATCTGTCGGAATTTTTGCAGTCCTGATTTAGGCTCTATAGAAATGTCCTGCAGGGATTTTGTCCACCGACCATTTGGGTTTATATATATTTTTTTTAAGTTAGATAAATATTTCCGAGTTACGAAAGCTAACAGTAGACTTAACCAGCCACGCGGTAGGAATCGGACGCATTTGTTAACACAACTATATACTTGTCAAACCTACTACAGTGAAATTTAACAGTAGACAAAAATTAAGGGCACTGCAATCGATTAAGCACCAAGATGAGATAAAAAAATCTATCAATAGAAAATTGAATCTATTTGCAAAACGACTTATCTTCACTTCACGAATGGTGTGAACTTAATGATTTATATTTTAATGAAAACAAATGCACCGCAATTTCCTTCACAAAGAACAGAAACAAAATTTCAAATACGTATCACATCAATAACGTGGCTTTATTGAACACGACTTCAACCAAGACTTGGGCGTGATATTTGACCCGTCACTAAATTTCAATAAACATGTAGATACTATTTCAAAAAGTGCATCACAAATATTAGGATTAACTCGACGAATCACAAATTGTTTTAAAAGTGCAGAATTAACAACAGCATTATATAAAACAAATCTGCGAAGTATTTTGGAGTACGCATCCACTATTTGGTATCCTAATTATAAGATTCATAATTACAGAATCGAATCCATACAAAGAAAATGAAACCGTGTGATTGCATATCGTGAAAGTTTATTTAATCAATTTGGAACGTATAATGATCGAATTTTGCACTATAAACTACTATCTCTGTCAGACAGACGTAAACTTTCTGATGAATCGTTTTTATGCAAAATTATACATTCATCAATTGACACATCAAACACTTTATCACAAATTAACATTAATACACCAACAAGGAGGATAAATGACATTTTCTATATTAAAGCCTATCACACAAATACGGGATATTTCTCTCTTTTGACGCGGGCATTTAGAAATGTCAACACATCGTCCACTACTTTAAAAATGAAATAAACATTTTTAATGACACGATTAATCGATTAAAAAAAGTTTTACCATGCTGATAATGTGATGATGGCCACTATTTGACACTCAATATTAAGAACCATAAACACAGGTGACAAAAAGGAATTATAATTTCTTCAAAAGATTGGTATTCACTTTGTGGCGTGGTTAATTAATATTAACAAAGTGGTGATCACAAAGTAATTTTTTATTAATTTATAAAAAAAGGTGTTACGTTATGTACCTACCCAAAATATGTTTTCGATCTTTCATTTTTAGTTTTCTTTAGTATAATTTTTGCGAGATGGTGATTATCGTATGTACTTATTAATTATTATTGATTTAATGTACGGTAAGTTTTTTCAGATAAACGGCGATATGCAATTTTTATCATCAAATGTCTAGAATATTCTTCCAAGATGTACCTCTTTATCGGCCAGTACGTGCCTGACTTTCATAAATATTTTAATTTATTCTACAATTTAAAAATGTGCAACAAACAACGGAGCCTCCGCATCTTATATTTCCAAAATAATGTAAATTACAGACAGAAAAATCTGTTTCCTTTTCATGACGCCAGAGCTCACTGTTTGAGAGATTTTGCATCTGTATATAATCAACCTTTATAATTTAGTCTGAATAATCGTCTCATTCAATATCTCTCGTTTAAAAATAGTGTTTCCACACATTCCTCGTACAACGAACAACTTTCCAATAGACGCTGATACCATTCGATACGTATTGCGTGTTTGCGCGGTTCATATCATAATAAAATAAACCATTACGTTAAATATTTTGTAGACACATAGGTACTCCGACGTAGTAGGTGTGCGGCCATATCCATTATATTTATATTATTCTACCAATTCCTACACAAATATGGCAGAGCGTTAATTCTTTCCTATAATGACCGAGGTCGAATATTATTAACTAACTAACTAACTAACCATCACGCCGTTTCCCCGCAGGGGTAGGCAGAGAGGATGGACCGCCAAACAACTCGATCTTGGCATACATTTCTTGCTTCATTCACATTCATACAACGCCTCATACATTCTATTCTGTTATTCCGACTTCTGACATGGCCCGACTCGAGTATTTGATTCACTTGATCGTGCCATGTCTTCCTCGGGCGTCCCCGGCCTGTTCTTCCATTCACATTCGCGTCATATATTCTCCTTACACTCCTTTCTTCCTTCATTCGCTCTACATGCCCAAACCATCTAAGCGTCCCTTTCTTAATCTTTCTCACTACGCTTACATCAGCCTTGCATTCTTTACGAATATTTCAATGGTTAGATGAGAACCCTGTTTTTAGCACGACGCACTCTCAAATTATTATGGCAATTTTTTGCATAAAACTTCGTGAAGGTTTGTGGATACGGAATGTTTCAAAATGCTGTCAGGTGACATATTATTGTAATACATAATGAATTGCAACATATTTCACATATACAGCACACCACAAACTACCATCCATACTAAAAACATTATAACATAAATATGCTAAACACTCGCACGACCATCCATACTCCATACAAATCACACTATGCCATCCACACGGCCATCGCTAGTCTATAGAAAATAATATATTATTTATTATATAATTATAACACCGTATATTGAGCAATTTTAAATATATATACTTACCACAAGCATCCACAATCCATACATTAAACAATATACACTTCAAACGATCATTCCTTCTCCATGCAATATACAATATAAACTCCACACTACCATCAACACTCCATACATTATACACTACGCACTTCACACGACCATCCCCACTCCATATATTACACAATATAAACTCCACATGACCATCCATTATACGCTAAGCACTTAATTCGACCACCCCTACTCCATACACTATACAATATAACCTCCACACTATCATCCATAATCCATACATTATACACTACCCACGTCACACGATCTTCCCCACTACACACACTCTACAATATAAACTACATACTACCATTCATACTCCATACATTATTCACTACGCACTTCACACTACCATCCCTTCTCCATACAGTATACAACATAAACTCCACACTACCATCCATACTCCATACATTATACACTACGCACTTCACACGACCATCCCACTCAATACATTATACAATATAAACTCCACACGACCATCCATACTCTATACATTATACAGTATGCACTTCACATGACCATCCCCACTCAATACATTATACAATATAAACTCCACACGACCATCCATACTCTATACATTATACAGTATGCACTTCACATGACCATCCCCACTCCATAGATTGCACAATATATACTCCACAAGACCATCCATACTCCATACATTGTACACTATGCACTTCACACGACCATCCCTAATCAATACTTTACAGAATATAATATAAACTTTACACCACTATACATTAGACTGATTAGACACTTTACATTTCACACGACCATCTATACTCCTTACATTACGCACTATACATTTTGAACGACCATCTATACTTCATATTAGACACTACACACTTCACGCGACCATACATATTTTATACATTAGACACCATATACTTCACACAACTATCCTATACTCTAAACACTATACGTACACTTCACAGAATCATTAATACTCAATATATTACACACTGCACACTCCGCATGACCGACCATACTTCATAAGTGTATTGGAGTCGAATTCTATCATTTGGGCCCCATGCGAACTAACTTTGTGCATTGAAAGAGTTCACAAGAAATTTTTAATATTTTTTTTAGCGTCTCTACGGACAATACCCTGAGCTACATCCATCTATTTGTATTTTGGGTGTGACCAATTACCACTCCTTAGAGACACGTAGACGTATTTCTCTACTAAATATTTTTTTCTTTTACTTTGCGGTAAAATATTTAGCAGTGATAATCTGGCTTAAATTTTTTTCTTTGTAATAGAATCTCACTCTCGAGGACGTCATCACAACCTACAGTCAAGCTAGCCACACAAACTTTTAAAAGAACTCACCTGTGGGGTGGGGTACTACTCAAATAGGGTGAATCAAGAGATCGATCTGTTTTGTATGTCTTATAACACATTTACAGGGTTTTTGGTACCAGTGTAATGAATTTATTTATTTATCTTAGATTTAAAAAACAAAAACATTAGCCACTCATCTCGCTAGGACAGTCCTGTGTTGAGATGAGCGGCTTTACAATTTTAGTGAAACGATATATATATATATATTTTTTAAATATCACCAAAGTTATTCAGGCAATAAACAAATCATTCTGCAGTGCTAAAAAGTCACCTAAAGTCGCTTACAGAATAAGTAAAAAAATTCACTCACCGGTGGGCAAATTCGTCCTCAGCCCGCGACAGTGTAAATTACTAAATGTGTAAAAAAAAAGTTAAAAAGTTAATACCTTTTAAAAACTTCTGAAGATCAATCTTCTAATAAATGGAATATAAATAGAAAATGATGATAAGATGGCAACTGTAAAAATCATATCTTCTCTAAGCTAAAATTTTCTAATAAAACTATGTTCATCTGAAGCCAGGTAAATATGTTTTACTGTATTTGTTTGTACATAATTAGATAAATAATGTGAAGTAATATTTGTAAAGCGCCCTTGAGGTAACTTTTAAGAAAAACGGCGCTATACAAATCATACAATTATTTTTATTATTATTAATGCCATTGTTCGTTTATCAATATTTTGATTGCCTGTTAGATTATTCGCCAACGGGCTATGCCATGTTGACAGGTCGGTTCCCATCCGATCACCGAAGTTAATCAACATCGGGCGTGGCAGTATTTGGATGGGTGACCGCTTGGAAACCACGCGTGCCGATCCATAAAGGTGACATAAGCCCCTAGGGAAATCGTTATTTATATTTGATTAAAAAAAAATTACGACTTATAATTAATTTGATGGCATGTAATTTTACATTATTATGATAAAAAATGTATAATAAACTAGTATTTTATTATAGTCATTATTCGCATGTTATTGATTTCGTTCCAAAGGATCGGTCCGCTAATTGGAAGGTGGAAGGATATGCTTTGAAATATTTTCACAGGTGTCAGTGACCATTATTAAAAAAATGGACAAATGAATTTAATTACTTGCTGTAATGCTGTATGTAATCCAGCTTTTGGAAACGAAAAGCGTGTAATATATGGCTCATTTTTAAATGATTTGCCAGCTTGCGCGATGTATCCCATGAGATAAAGTCACAAAAATACTATCTTGAAGAAGATAGTTTTTTTTTAAATATGAATTGAACCGGGTCAGGTTTCAACTGAAGAAACGAAAATAATAGTTAAAATGAAAATGTTTTATTATTATGACATTATTATTACCAAAAATTCTTTATAATTTATGGAATAATTACATTGTCATCAGATTTTTTTTGTAATTTTTTGTTTAAATTTTAGTTTATTTTTACCCACCATGTTCTTGGTGTAGGCACAGGTTTAGTGCATACAATGCACATCACGGTGCATAAAACTAGTCAGCCCATAACAGATTTTAAAATAATACTCGATTCAGCATTACCGGTTATGAAGTCATTATTTGCGGTCGAATAACCGCTAATAAAAAAATACAGCTAGTTAAATCCGGTTGGATCGCTAGAAATAGACAATAATTATTGTTTTTTTAACAATCGCTAATGTGCGATATCCTCATCGTTTATTTGAAGATCTGACAACGATTCATCTATTAATAAAACATTATTTTAGAGTCCCGATATAGCGTGATTCGCATAAGGAGTTCATTCAGTGCGATGCGATTTCCGTCATCCGGATTATGCATCAATTCATGACTGTTTGCATGAAAATGTGATTTATAGAGTTTGATAATTAAATTTGCAACGTTCTTCAATACCTGGTATGGTCTAGTGTTTAGGACGCCTGATTAGTGACAATGAATCCTGAGACTCGGGTTCGAATCCCGGTATCGGGGTACCATTTTTTTAAACGTTTTTAACAATTAACATGTCCTTTTCATTTTTTTAAACAATTTTATGTAGCGTAATTTTATTAATTTATTACTGAATCTAACGCAGTTTTTTTTACTAGATTCTTTACACATAATTACACATATTCTTTAGAATAAATTATTTGATGATTGTTGCCGTTGTTTTCAGTGATAATTTACACAACAATGGAGTGTGTGAACATCTGTAGAAACCCAATATAAATGTATTTATAAATTAATAAACAAATTTTTTTGATATTACATGTATGATAATACAGGCTTTTATTAAAAAAAAACCCTCTATTAGCATTGTACAGTCTGACATGTAAAAGTAGAAAAAAAATGGTTGGTGATGGGATCGTTTAAAAGGTTTTAAGTAGCAACACAAAGATGGTGCACAGGAAAATCAAAGTAAGATTGAATAAACACAATGCTCCAATTGCATATGTTTTACTTTAAGCAAACGGTGTTCAGAAATTAGTAATTCTTTCGGAAAGAAAATTAATGTACATCATATCCTATTTTTTATTTTTTATTATTATTTAACACTTTGCAAGGATGATGTGCACGGAAATGTAATTTTTTAGTATTTCTGAAATTGTGTGTATCGACGTAACCCTATATTGGATGTTAGATAAATAAATAAAAATCAAAATTATAAACTAAAAAAAAAACGTGAAAAAATGAATAATTAGGGTTTGGGTTGTTTCTTAAAACAAATGCCAAACGCGAATATGCGAAAATAATTGAATGTGAAGAACGCATTCCAGTGAGCAGCTTGGTGTTGTACAACATAGTAATGACATTCTGTAGTTCCAAAATAATAAATATCTACAATTAAATATCAGTGGGTAGTATTACCCGTAAAAACTTAAAAAGTACCAATGGGTAATTAGTATACATAATATATGTTTGTTGAACAGAAATAACAAAACACATATTTTTAAAACTGAAGATATAAGATGAAGGGTAAAATCACAAAACGGCCTTGTTACTGACGTCAGAATTACATAAACATGCCCAAAGCAAAAATCTACCCCTATCGTTCTGACCTGGAGGCAAAGGTCACGCGACATCCATTTTGGCACCAGCCCGGGTGGGCGCATTTTTTCGTTAAACTCCGCTATCATTTGCACGCTGACTGCCGTCTAATGATCATCGGAAGATTTTATGGAATAACGCATTCTTATGTATTAAAATGGTCTCAAAATAGAAGTGATAGTGAGAATAATCACAATTATCGGATTACATTCCACAGAAAATCGTTATTTTACTTGATTTTAATCTTATTCAATATAATTCTTAACAGTTTTGTGAAACAATTTTGTCAAACCGAAATGACGACGACGCGAAAGCATTCACGTCACCATTTCCTTTGGGTTAGGTTTGGATATTGGCAAGGAGGCTACGGGAAGGATATTGGCAATAAATTCCGCACAATTGAAAAAAGGATGGGTTGATCATTAGCAGATTTGCTTATGGAAGGGTAAATACTAATACTTTGCCGTGCAATGCGAGTTGTCTGCATAATGTTGGGATTTATTTATTGGCAAATCACTGAAGAGGACATGCCTCCAGGCTCACCCTGCTAAATTTGGCTTCTTCTATGGGCCCCGTAGAATTTTCATAATAGTTCAGCTATCCTCAACTTCAACAAAACACGTGCATTTGAACGACGTTTTAAACATTCAGTATTATTATTATAATATGATCCAATCTTCCGATGTAATTATAAAATTGTTGTACCCGGAAACGTTGCAATGGGAATCATTAAAATATTGCCTAAATTATTTATAAAAAAACTTATTTTAACATTATTCAAATACATACTTTGTAATGCTGATGATTTATTACTTATTATCAGTTTCTATGGTAATATAATATTACTAATAAAAAGCGTAAACACGTGTAGTGTATTAAATGCCATTAATTTTTTTACGCTGCTTTTACAATCTTTGAACTGAAATAAAAAAAGGCACTACCATCGGCATACCTTTTAACACATGCACACAACACGTTAACAGTTTATTATTATAAAAAACATGTATTATTCTTCGATATTTTATTTTTTCATTTTGTGCGCGATATTTTCATTGTTCAAACTAAATCCTTTTTTGGTGTTAATTAACCGTTTTGCGCTTTCTCCTCTTTCTTGTGCCGAATTTTCGGATATCATTGCAGTATCCATCATCGGGGCAGACTTTTTTTTTGTAATTAGCTATTAAGATATATCTGTACTATTAAATATTTCATATGTATTTATATGCATATTTTTTTTAAATACACACACACACACATATATACACTTATACACTATGCACATTTTTCATAAGCCGTTTTATCTTTACTTCAAATCATTCCCTAGCATTAGTACAAAGTCGCCCGGTAAAATTTACATACTCACACTCACAAGATATTTCATAGAAACATGTCATTGGTACCGATCCTTGAAATAATTTTCTAAAACCTTGTAAACTATGCATTACTCATATTATCCATATGCTGTTTGTTTCTACAGTAAAATAAATATATCAATCTGGCAAATCTATGAGAATGAGAAATGTATTTATGTTACGGTAGCAGAGCTTATCTTGCCTTGCCAAGGTCTCAGCACAAGAATATCGATACAAGTTTTATCGACAATATCGGTTATTTATTAATACTTTTAGTTGATGTGAACTGTTGTTAGTTAGTTGACGATCAGCAGTCGTGCTTGGGAACGTTAAAAAATCGCCAACGTCGTTGGTAAAACCTTTATCGACATCGTTGTGCTATATATACAACTAGCTGGAGTGCCCGGTGTTGCCCAGGGTTATGGATGGTTTGGAGTAAAGTTTTGAGATTGTGATGTGTTACCCTTACCCCTACCCCTTCTCTAACCCCTACCCTTTCCCTTAGCGCGACTCGTTTTCGGAATGCAGGACCAATCTCACGATAAATTCTCCAATTCCCCGTATTTGTGCGCAATATAACGCACAATTTCACAATATCGACATTCTTCACAAATATCGAGTCGAAGTAATACGTACGACAACAAATTGAAGCACGAGTAAAAATACTTATACTCTTCCTCTGTCCCTTCCTTCTTATTTTTTTTTGTCTTTATCTTGTTAGCTTCATAAATAAAACATCTGTATTTAACCACTGTTAGCACAAGAAACTTTTTTGGCTTACCTTTTGTTAAACTTCCTTTGTATATATATTTCGGTTAAAAGCTGTTTGTTTCTTACAAATAAATAAATAAGTTATTTTCCTCTTATTTTGAAAGGTAAAACGTGCAAAATTTCATCAAGAATTAACAACATTCTAATTTAAGGGGTGGGAAATGGGGGGGTTCTTTTTCGAAACCTCATATAACAGTGGCCTCCCTTTCGTTTTGAAGGTCAAGTGTGCAAAATTTCATAAAGCTCTGAATAAAAATGTAAATTTGTATAAAAAACAAACACACCCACAGACACTCTTCTTTATATATATAGTTAACTAAGATTTTCTGTTGGATCTTACATTTTATAATATTATTACAAGAATTTGGTGGCTAGTTTGGTGGGCCGTTAAACCATTATTTTAATTCTGAAGTCACTAACCTGAACACGTCGGTAATTTCATCGTACCTATGTTTTTTTATGACCAAGACCCCATGGGATAACAGAATCACAATGCTGTGTAAACAAGTCGCCAGTCGCCACTACGATTAACGGTAGCTGCTAGCTGCTCACGAGATTATTTATTCAGTAAAAGGATATTAAAGTGAACCTCGGGTCGTACTATAATAGCTAGAGGACCGCGGGCTCCGGACATCCTGTTGATTTTTTTGACGACCGAAAGCGTCCGATGCTAAAGTTCATTACATTCATACCTGGGTTTTTTATAATTTTAAAACCACAACATCTACTTACGGTTGGAAGTTACCAAAAAGATACAATAAATCAGCGCAGTTCTGGTAGTAACAATGTTAAACTAGAACTAACGGGAGCTACATATTTATATAAGACTAGCTGAAGTACCCGGCGTTGGGGTTATGAGTGGTTTGGATGAAAGTTTTGAGGCTACTCCTACCCCTACCCCTACCCCTTTTTTTATTGAAAATTTTTGTTACATAATTACATTTTGAAACAGTTTGAACATACAAGAAAAATATGATAAAAATTAAATATGTAAACAAAAAAATCCCACAAAGGCAAAGCCTGTGTGTGGGTATTATAATATTTTTTATCACATTTCTATGGCTTATGTGAAAGTTTTCATTTTAAACAAAAAATAAATTAATCAAAGTGGTAGCGAAAATAACAAACATAAAATATGGCATAAAGTGATAATAAGAAACAAACAAAACAAAAAATTCATTAGTTATGACAGTGAACAGAATTTACTGTTATTATCACATATGCAATTATTATTTTGAATAATGTTTTCGGTTCTTGCTCAATTAAAAAATAAAATACATTCAAAATACATAACGTAATGTAAGTAGTGTAGAAAAATTATAAGTCTTTAAAACAATAATTGGGAAATTGATGAAGCAATAGTAAATTTCTTTTCAAACCACACGTCCTGTAAAAATCAAAGTAAAATAATCAAGATAAAGAAAAACCTGGGAAACCTAAGCTGTTTCTTTCTGTTAGATTTTGAAATTCGATGTAATTTGCATCAATCGTTCCACATAATACGTAGAAATTTTCTTTTCAGCCTGCTAGATTTTTACTTACGACTTATACGACTACTGGGTTTCATACAGAAAAATATTTAACGTGATTATTCCATATTATATTTGTTTGTATTGTTAGGTACGATTACTCTATTGAACCTAAGATGAGTAATGTAAAATTTTTCCGGTATATTTTTATGTTTAAACTAAGTTATGTGTAGCCGGCCTTACTCGGGATTTTATTTAATTTTTAATAAAAATATGAAGTTGTGAATTCTTGCTTGTCGTCTGAGCGCCATAATTGATTTGACAGCGATAGTAATGCCTTGTGACGACTATTACTATCTCTAAACGAAGAAACAATTTTAAAATTTTATTTCAGTCCAAAAATTTATTTTTTAAAATGTGTTGAAATAATGAAGTTCTTAAGTAGGTACCTACTTGTGTTTTCCATTTTTTAAATATACATACTACCCAAACGAACCGTCTTCTTTTGAATATGTAATCTGTGGCTAACCATACTGGTATATCTACGGGCTAATCTCAATACAACAAGGCGGGTTCTATGTTTTTCATAAAACGCTATAGCAACAGTTTAACATATTGGATTTCATTCAAACTACTTTCTAAACCTTCCCGGCACTAAGAACAAACTGTGGTATTTTCAGCGAAACCGGTCAAGTAATTTTCGAGAAAATCTAGTACAGTCAGACAAACATTTGTTTTTATCTATGGATAAGATATATGCTTACTAATGTTCTGAAATCTTTATTGTAGGTACCAAAGAATTACGCTAACAGAACCAATGTTTATGGATTTATAAAAGTATGAAATATTATGCCTTTGTTCGAAACTAAATAAAAGTGTTTATGCTGTTAATTTATGAAATCAATTTTGAAACTGATTGAACATAATTTATTTATTTATTCGACATATAATACCTATTTGAAACAAGGTGTTGTTACTTCGTAGAATTCCTCATTAGAGGACACTTATACACCGCAAAGACTCGGCGATATTCCACAAATACTATCGCTAGAACATATTCTCCGATCAGAAATTTATTTACAAAATCGTCTACAATCCTGTTGACTATTATCTATCACCTTCTAGACCACGGAATATCCATTACAAACACACTCTCAAACCAACAACAATATTTTCCGAAGCGCTGATATTTTGTGCGTATCCCTATTCCCCAACCCAATTCAGTTATTGCGCCTTGGAAATATATTAAAATCAGATCCCCATCGCGATGCGAGTGTCTCCCTTTCATTAATCTACTGTTACCTTAATTTTGCTTCTGTCGTGTATATAAAACAATATATATTATATATTCCGATGTAAGTAACATTCTAATTCTAATTCTAAAATAAAATAAAAACATAAATGTTGTTTTTGTCGCAGTTCATAGTTGCACAATTGCATCCCAAGCACTTCATGGGGCTGTGGCAATGTAAATATATATTGGGGTCAATATATTCAAATTGGTAGGCGGGTATGGATACCGCCGCCCCGGGAACCATTCATTGGATAACCAACACCTCTGTCATAAGGCACCCAAGTGGTTCGCTACGTTTGGTGATTTAGCAGGGGTAACGGAGTTCATGGGGTGAGGTTTGTCCAGGTCTTCGAGTAAGATGCGTCTGCTCACCAACTGCTTGGCGGGCCAGATCGGGAGACCGGTTGACTTGCACTGCAGTAGAAGGGATGAATTCATACGTCCGTCACTCCTGGACAAACTGACCTCCAGATTCCTACCCATCCCTCATACCCCTTTCCTTTCAAGGACACAATATCCCAAAGATGACATAGGCCCCGAGATAAATTATTTTCCTCAGGGCATCCTTTAAGAAGATAACGTAATTTTTTTTTAAAATAAAATAAACAATTGAATAAAAAATAAAAATAATAATAGTACTTTTTTCAGGGATGATGTTTTCCAGTTTTATGCAGCTCTTTTTGTGTGAAATTTAATATAAATGGCACTGTTAAAAAATTGCCCAAGTTTACAATTCTTACTAGCTTTAAATAGCAATTAGGTGACCCAAATAAAAAAAGTAAATAAATAAAAAAATAACATATTCTTAAGTAACAGTTAGCTAATAATTATTTTTCTTTCGATATACGAGTATTATAATATGTACTACCAGCTTTGGCACACATTCTACATTAATTTGTTATAATTCATGCCTTGCGACAGTATCAGTTTACCATGCTGACTAGTGACTAGGAGGTGGGAGGCCAGGTTTACCGGAACATGGCGACATATTAGCCACACGAGTCTACGCAGAACCGGCGACATGTAACACGAATCTAAATAACAATTTGTTTGTCCGGTACCTCCTCAGTCCTCCCTACCTGGTAACTATCTACCTAGGCAATTTGCTTCCACTTCTTCTGCCTAAATGTAATATGTATTCGTGTCAATCCAGCGCCGGCGGATCGGTCAATACCTTGATGTTAACGTTCACTTATGTTTCGTGTCCGCGTAAGGATATGCAGTGAGCAGTGAGAGGTAGTGTATTAAAATTTTATGGCTTAATTATCGGGCGGTATACTGCTTGGATCTGGGCACGAAGATGGCGAGTTCGGAAGCTGGTTACTTTTATATGGATATTTTGACGCCGAAGAATATAATATAATAGTTAAAAGATACAAGTAATTAACGTTAACATTCCAACTAGAACTACTCGATCAAAAATTATATTTAACCGTAACAATAATTTCAGGACCAAGTCAATCAAAAACTCGCTTGTACCTAGACTTCATGCAGAAGGTAATACTTTTTCAGGTATAGTACATATGTTCAACTGGAAGGAATGCAAATACAAGAAGATTATAATAGCATACATCCTCAATCTCCGTATATAAAAATGAATTTTTGTTTGTCAGTTACCTCCACAGATTTGGCTGAAAATAGCACAGTTTGTTCTTATTTGTATCGGGAAGGCTTAGGGAGAAGTTTCAATGAAATCCAATATGTAAAACTGTTGCTCTAACGTTTTAAAATTAGTATGTAAAAAATGAACCCGCCATGTTGTATTAACGTTAGCCCATAGATATACCGCTCTGGTTAGCCACAGATTATATATCCAAAAGAAGACGGCTTGTTTGGGTAGAATATTTTCAAAATGGAAAACACAAGTAGGTATCTACTTAAGAACTTTATTAGTTACATATGTTTTGAAAAAATATATGTTTGGAATGAAATAAAATTTTCAAATGAACGATTCTTTTTTCTACGTCACAAGGCTTTCACGTCACTCGCACTGTCAAATCAATCATGGCACCCAAACGACAAGCAAGAATTCACAACGTCGTAACTTTATTAAAAAAAAAAAACCCGAGTAAAGCCGGGTACATATTAGCTAGTCCTAGATAATGACTAACAAGATTCCTTAAGGAATGATAACATATGTAAGTAGAAATATTATGTCCACCGACTGTTCACCTTTGTTGCAAATTATATTGAATTATACATAGACAATGTCAATGATGAATTTATTTGCGAGAAATTTTAAACATTTAAAATATTTTGTGAATACGATCTATACTATCGATGTACCCGCTGTAATAAATTTTACACCTGTGTCACTATTATGATTTATTTTTTATCATAAAATATGCAAAAGCCCCTAAAAATGTATATGCCTTTCCTAATGTGGTAGATACTCGCTACCTGTCTATTAGTTACACTGGCTCCATTATGTACGAGTATATCAAGGGTGGCCAAACTTACTCGTGGAGGTCGAATTTCAAATTATCAGGAGCAAAGCGATCGACAACTCGCTACAGCTTGACATACAGCGTACAAAATCATATTTAATTTGATAGAAAGTCCATACCTCCTTGAGTTGTTTGCACCAAACAACTGCTACCAGGGGCTACTATATATTGTTTTTACATGTTTGCGCAGTAATATTTCCTGAAAGTGTTCCGAGAAAATGATTCTTGAAATTTTTATTTTTTTCTTTTTTTTAAAATTTATTTTAGAAACAAACAGTTCACGTATAAAATGAATGGTGTGGAAATTAGAAGGTATTTAAAAAAATATTACAAGGATCGGTACCAATGACATGTCTCTATGTAATATCTAGTAAGTGGTTATATACATTTTACCGGGCGGGGTTAGTACAATCCTAGGGAATGAAACATGGTAAAGATAAAAAGATATATGAAAAATGTGTATAAGTGTATGTGTCTGTGTGTATATATGTGTGTGTATGCGTGTGTGTGTATGTGTGTGTGTATGTGTGCCTATTTGTCTGAATAGTGTTATGTACTGGAAAGTTGTGATTGCGCATTGATGTTACGAGTAATATTTTTCTTAAATGACAGTTGCGAGTCAAAAAATATGTCGAAATTTGGGTTGGGACAAAGATTATTAAATATTTAAAAAACACGGGAAATTGGTGAACATGACAATGTTACAGAGTTGGCGGTTTACAGAGTGGAAAAAAGGGTGCATAGCGACAAGTTTTGATTTAGTAGTTATAATAAACATAACATAATATGTGTAATGTACTATGTGACGTAGGACATGTAACGTATAGCATAACGTTACATCTTATAGTGGTATATGTGTGAGAATGTGTGTGCATATTGTTTTTAGTTTGTTTGATTTACGGGGACTTTTAAGGTTTGTTTTGAAGTGTTTATTAATTGCGTTTGATTGTTCGTTCGTATCTTTAATTTTTCTAATGTCTTGAGGTAGTTTATTAACTTTTTTTATTCCGTGATTAGTGTAATAATAATAATAATAATTGGATGATTTACATAGCGCCGTTTTTGTGATAAATCACCTATGTAATGGTGGTTGAGAATACAAATTTAAATCTTATTCTATTTTCTGTAATGAATTGGTATCTTTGTTTTTCTTTTAGTATTTTAGGTACAGATTTTTTTTTAAACATGTCTCGTGAAGTTGGTACTTTAAATTCTTCAAATCGTAATACTATGGAGTAATCCCTAAGTTTTTTTAATAATTTTAATTGTCAGTTTTTGTACAGTGTTTTCTGGGCTAATAATAGCGTATTGTAAAGTGGATTGAATAAGTTTAATTGGCAGAAATGTTTATGTCTTATAAATTAATTAATTTTCTAATATTTGTGACAACTTGACAGATTTGGTCCTTCCATTTAAGATTTGTATCGATAATTATTCCGAGATATTTGATTTTATTCTTTGCTTTTAATTTTGAGCAGTTTGAAAGACAATTATTTCGATTGCGTGCTATATTTTGAATGGAATGTTCCTGAATTTGTATTTGAAAATCTTTTGGGAGTCATTATTTTGTATATTAAATAGAATTACAAAGATTGGTATTCACTTTGTGGCGTCATATATATATAAAAATCAATGAAAGTTTGTTTGATTGTCCTCGATGTTCTCGAAAATCACTGGACCGGTTTCGCTGAAAATAGCACAGTTTGTTTTTATTAGTGCCGGGATAGAAAGTATTTTGAATGAAATCCAATATGTAAAACTGTTGCTATAACGTTTTAAAATTAGTATGAAAACATTGAACCCGCCATGTTTTATTTAGGTTAACCCATAGATATAACACTATGGTTAGCCACAGACTGCATATTCAAAATAATAAGGTTTTTTTTGGATAGGATATTTTCAAAATGGAATACACGAGTAGGTACCTACTTAAGAACTTTATGATTTATATACATTTTGAAAAAATAAACGTTTGGAATGAAATTAAATATTCAAATGTATGTTTCTTCATTTGGAGATAGTTACTTTCGCTGTCAAATCAATTATTGTACCCGAGCACGGCCGGGTCCACATCATTCACCATTTTATTAATATACACATATCAACATAATTCCAAAGCGATGCTTTCTTCATCAGGAATATATAGAATACTAAAAAATAATAATGTCAAGTATAGACAAATGATAAACATTGAACACAATAATGTAAGAATAGACAAATTATAAACAAAATTTGATAATAGTAGGTCAATTCTTACATTATTGTCTTCTATGTTTATCATTTGTCTATACTTGAAATTATTTGTTTTTAGTTTTCTGTATATTCTTGACGAAGAAAGCATCGCTTACGAAACATGTTGATATCTGTATATTAATAAAGTGGTGACCAAAAAGTATTGTTTAAATCATTTAGAATTACAAAGGTTTTATCGCTATTTAATTATAGAGAGTTAATACAGAAAAATATCTTATAATACAGCGAGCGTTGCAATGGATCCCTCTCACTCGCCACTGACGTTTACTGAAGCTGTAATAAAAACATTAATAAACATTCCAGCCTCGAAGATCGGCTATTGAGTTCGTCATCTTTCAACCGCTCTATGAACGCAATCAAACAGTTTCGTGAATTTTAGTATCCTCAATGAAACCAATTACCGGAGGCCACCTAATTTCCATTTCAATATTGTCTGACGTCACCATTGATACTCGTGTTTATGGCGCTTTGAAGATGTGAGTGCAGATGGCGTGCTGGTGTGTGTGCGAACATGAACTGCCGACGGCTGTGACGTCACGGCGAAGACGAAATAATAGGAATATTAGGCACTTGGCTTGACGATGATTGATTAGTTTATGTTACCTACATCGCCTTTGCTTATGTATATTATTTTGTGAAGAGTGAAGAACAGTAGCAACCTATTTTTTTTCTTTCAAAAAATTTTCCCTCAAGGCCTATATCATCTTTGGGAATGCTGTGTGGAGGGTCTTTTAGAGGATAGGAAGCAGTGAACTAGGGTCTTGAAGAGACCCATGTTGCAGGAGGGAGGAAACACAGAGGCCTGCAGATCATTGTACAGCCGAGCTGTTAAATACAAGAACGAGTCGTAGAAGCGACCCGTTCTCATGTGACAAATGTTGGGCGCGCGTTTGGCGTGTTTCCCGACTCTGCATAAGTGCCGAAGGGATCAATGAAGCTAGTACCTCAGAGTACCTTCCATTAAAATACCGGTAGATTAAGGACAGCAATATAACGAGTATCAAATTAAAAAAAAAAAAAACTACTTCATAGTCTACTGGAGGAATGGATACTCGGTACTTTCCGGCTTTGTACCGGTTTCAATAGCTCATTTTCTTAATGTAAATTAACATTTATTATGTAATATGGAATACACGATATCATAATTAATTAATTTAAAAATCTTATACATATTAAACAATCACTTTGTTATAAACCACGAATATACAATATTTTTTAATACCTTAAATTCGTGGTAGTCCAGATATTGCTTCTTCTGAAAAAAAAGATATTGTAATCGTTACATAATTTTTTTCAAAGGATATTTCAAAGCTCCATGGCTCATTATAAATATGGCGTTACGGGCTGAAAACAGTTGTTCTCGCCTAGAAATGATAGATAGAAAATGATTTGCAATTTTTATAAAGCAAGAACTCAGCGTTCAGTTTTTAATGATTTATACAGTCCGATTTCTTCCATTCTCACAGCAGTGGCGCGCATTGATCTATAGCGAAAAGTAGGATGTTTGTAGTTTTTCAAGTTCGATTATGAATTGTGCAATATTTTAAATGAACTATTCATTATCTAAATAAAAACTGTAATAATAATAATAATAATAACAAAGCATTTATATAGCGCAGTTTTGTGTTATTTCACTTCAAGTGCGCTTAACTCTAAATAAACTTAAACATGATTAAATAACTCCATTCAGTGGTATTCCTACAGTGCTACTTTTACATACTATTTGTCATATAGAAATAATTTACCTAGGTAGATCGACGTGGTGTAAAAAATTAAAAAATATTTTTGAAAAACATGTATTTTGATAGAATTTTTTTTTATGTTTCATTGTTATTAGGGTAGGCACAACTTTTCAGCCTTTATGGACTGCACGCCACTGTCTAATATGTACTTAAAATATGATGGAATGTGTATTCGGTGACAGACTCGAACTATTTCGATATTGATGGTAGTCTGTTTATCCATCGGGATATTGAACACCTAACTAACTAAGAGACCATTGCGTCTATCTCCAGTGATTGGAGTCTTGTAGGATGCTTCATTCACAGTCATACATCTTCGTCATTATTACACTTCCATTATTTCGACTTTTGGCATGAACCATTAACGAATAACGTGAAGAATACAGCATATTTTCATATGTCTCACATTTTATTATATCGCTTTCAAAGCTTTCTCATTCCCCTAGAAAATAAAGAGTTTGAGTTGAGTGCCTTTAAAATAAAACGATACGCATTATATTCCTCCTACAGTAACTAGACCAAACCTATTTTATTTTGACAAAATTTTATTTATTTCCCGAAAATTCAATTACGAACTTTCAAGCACCGAAAAAACTCACCCACTTTCCAGAAAGGTTCTCTGCTAGTAACATGCTTTGATAATTTAAAAATCATTTCTTCTTAAGTACCTACCTTATTATTATTATTCGATCAAAGAGAAAATAATACGACTTAGCCTGGATCGTAGAGATATGTATGTGTATGTACGACGTACGTTGTAGGTTGTAGGACGAAAGTTCTACGCAACAACGTAGACTGGTGTCCCGTAAACAGTAAACAACTTACTAATACGTGGATTGGAAACGAGTGACAAAACCGCCAACTACGTGACGTAGAAATACGTGTTACTTATTTAACATATTTACGTTTCAAGCTGTGGGGACGGAGTCCTTCGCTTTGTGGAGACTTACAAAGTAAATTTTGTTATTATTTGTGTGTTTTATATAGGTTGAATAAACTCTATTAATGTATAATTGATGATATGATATAATAATTTTTGTTGTCTGATTAATCTATTGAATTCCAATCGAGTAAGTAAGTCCAAGTAGGGATATATTTTTTTAAATTAACTCCACACAGGAGGCATGTCATCTTTGAGTATTTGCCGGCAAATGGTTCCACGCCCAGCCGTTAAACTCAGGAACGAGTCGCAGAAACGACCCGTTCTCATGAGACAAATGTACAACCAATAAACCGTGTACAACCAATAAACTCTGTATATGTCACAAGTTAGGAGTCATATCGACTACGATTTCACAGTTTGGCCTCCGAATTATGAAGTTCATTCACACACTACTGAAAGAATCCAATATAAATTCTTAAGATACATAAATTTTTAATGGGTATTCCTATAGAATGCATGGACTACGATTATCTACTTTATTAATTAATTTTACAAAAATTATCTGAACGTAGAATTATTTGCGATTTAACGTGATTATTTGAGATATTTTATCCCCCGGACCTGCTATATTTGGTTGCTTTTCATGTACCTGGTAGGACAAGACAGTACCTACCGTTTTATTCTGACAATTCAACTTCAGTATCGCAATATTATTCCCCTATTCGACGGATTCAACATCTGGGGAACAAATACTTCGATGCTGTTGATATACTTGGCACAACAATGTTACAGTATAAGCATGCATTACTACGGTTCTTTTAATCGAGTAGAGCTAGTTTATTTGAAACCATTTAACACTCGATAAAATCGTCAAATTATGCTATTTCTTTTCATGTTATCTATTATAATACTTATGTACCTTCTCAACATTATTTGTAAATGTCCATGTAAAAAGCCTGTGGTGGGTGTAAATAATATAAAAAAAATAATAATTTTGGGTGCGCGTTTGGCGTGTTTTCCAACTATGCACCGGTGTCGAGGGGATCAATGATGATAGTTCCTTCCATTGAAATACCGGTAGAACAAGTACAGCATCCCCACCTGATGCCTGTGCTCTAAAGATTGCAATCCGTTTGTTAAGATAGAGGAATCTATCAAACGGTCCCCTCGTTTCTGCACACAGTCCGAAGTTTTTTTTCAGGTATTTTGGGTCACCAGACCAGAGGTTGCTACCAAATTCAACATTGGGGCGCACTTAAGATTTGAACAGGGTCAGAAGTTGGGTACTATTAAAGTATCTGCGGGCCCTGCTTCTGAAAGGCTAACTTAACTCTGGTTTCGATGGAACCCCCGTGCCTAAGATGATCACCTAAAATCAACTTGTGTGAAGAATCGACAGATTGTGTTTCGTATTAGTCACTCTGACACGATGCAATCGATTATAAGGGTATTGTAGCTTGGCATTTAATTATAGATATTTCTATAATCCTCTGTCATGTTCCAATATCTTTAAGTATAAAATTGAATGGTTTTCTGTCTGTCTGTCCTTAATTTTCTTCAAAATTACTCTACCGGATTCGCTGGAAATAGCACAGTTTGCTCTTATTAGCGCCGGGAAGGTTTAGAGAGTAGTTTGAATGAAATCCAACATGCTAAGCTATTGCTATAACGTTTTTAAATTAGTATGAAAAACATTGAACCCGCCATGTTGTATTGAGGTTAGTCCATAGATATACCATCGAGGGGTAAGGCTCTCGACTTCAAATCCGAAGGTCGCGGGTCCAAATCCCGGCGTGCGCAAGTAAATTTTATTTAATTTATTTGTTCTGTTTCACAATTAATTCATTAAAAAAAAAAGTTTTATATTTGCGAACGTTCCAGACTGGAAGATACTCTCAGTATCGCCCTGGTGAAAGACCACCATTCAGAATTGAAACGTTGCTTGAAATGACTTTTTGCCGTATTTGGTGACCAGATCTGAATAGCCAGATATTTACATACCTTCCTCTTCCCCTTCTCCTTCCCCTTCCCAATACATTCAGCCTCACAATATTCCCCAATATTCCCCAATTGGGGATGCCATAGACTCATTAGCTCCAGACGGTTGGGAGCAGTTGGGACTCTTGTGGGGTATTCATATAAAAATAATTCAAAAGAAGACGGTTTATTAAGGTAGAATATTTTCAAAATGGAAAACACAAGTATTTACCTACTTAAGAACTTTATTATTTAGATGAATTTTGAAAAAATAAATGTTTTGAATGAAATAACATTTTAAAATGAATGTTTCTATGTTTAGAGATAGAAATAGTCGTCACAATGCATTACTTTCATTTAAATCAATAGAACCTTTAATATTTTTAATTTATGTATTCTGACAACTTACTAATACTATTTGTTGGAGACAGGTCACCTCTCGTGTTTTTCTCCTTCTTTATTTACGACGTAACCTGCCATTTCAGGTCTCATCTTTCTAGTTTCTACTCCACCGCTTCATCTCAAATGTGGCTCGCCGGTGTTTATTCAGACCTAGATATCTCGTTTTGATGTAGCCCAGTGGTAAGACATGTAAGAACACGTGCCCGTGATGAAGATGTATTGGTAATTCAAACATTACAAACCAGTGATGCTACTACCTACTTTATTTCGCGGTTGCGTTATGAACAATGGCGTTTTATCTCTAACGTGCGTTTGTGCAGTAAACATGTATCATCATTTTACCACATTTTAGACAGCACGCCATTCGAATTCGGTGCAAAAAAATCCACCAGTCCGTATAAATAATACTGACCGAGAGCGAGTTCAAAATGAATTCCATATGTGCGTCATGAATTCAGCGTCCATGGGGCTTTCTTTCCTAAGAAATAATTCATACATTGTCATTCTCGTCGAGGGCGAATCTATCTATAAGGCGACCGTGTGTTCAGCTAGTTCGTACGAAATAGTATTTTCCAAGAATCAACATTGTTTCTGTGATTGTCGTTTCTTTACGTCACTATTAAAACAAGTTAATTAGTTACTGAAGGTGATACATTTTTAGTTTAAAAAAAAACGAACAGTGAAGTTTCTTACTTGAATTGTGATTTTGGTATTTAAAAGTATTTTTGTATTATTTTTGTCTTTTTTTGTAACCTGTGACATTAAATTATTCATTAGCCACGGAGGTTTTAATGAATCGCCGAATTGTTTCTTATTGCTGGATCGCTAATTTATGATGCAATGATATGGTAAAATTCCTTCATATCGTAGTAAAAAACGTAAATAATATGGAAAAGATCAACATAGTATATGTATATATATTTTTTTAATATAAGGACTTTTTCTCTCACATTTATAATCTGGGGTTGAAGTCTCAATGTGATAGGCCACGACCGCCACTGGTTAGAAGTTAGGTAAGCTTTTATTAAACGTTATGCAAAAATTCAGGCGTCGAGGTAGGTTGAAGTAAAAACGTTTAGAAGAAGAGAGAGGTAATATTGTGTCTTGCTACTGAAAATGCAAGGATGATGAACAGATGTTCTTGTTAAAGGTGCAGAAAGTCCGCACGCACCAAACTCGTTATCGATAACAGACAGCTGTTTTGAGGCAATCAATTTATGGTACAATGATCCGTGTATTCATGTATTAATTGTTTTTTTTGTCTAACTCCATTTTTTAAATTTTTATTTTTATTTAATGTAAATCAAATTTAATAATTTATTACGTTCTGTAAAGTACTTTTAGTTTTTATTATTGTGACAGCTGTTTCGGCGTTCAGTTTGAAAATGGCCTTGGACGCCAAAACAGCTGTCATAATAATACAAACTAAAACTACTTGCAGAACTTAATAATAACATTATTAAATTTAATTTAGGTACAATTTTTCGAAAATCCGTGTATTCAAATTTTTGGTGATTTTTTTTTAAATGTACGAAAAATTAAAACAATTGGCTGTATTCTATGGTAGTAGATACTCTCAGTATCGCCTTGGTGGAAGATCACCATTCATTTGGCGGTCTGCGTGGTTACCATTTTCGACTACGAATACGGAGACCGCGGGCTCAAAACCCAGCGTTAGCAAGTAAATTAGGAATGTACACATATTTTGTACGTTCTTGATGAAGGTTGAGTTCAACCGAAACCGGTCGACAATTCATAAATATAAATAAAATAAAGTGGCGTAAAAAAAAAAAAAACTTTCATTTTTACTTTCTTTATTAATTCTTTTTTTTCTTTACTTCATACGAAGTAACTATACTCCATTTGTCACCGTAAAACAGGCAGCCGCCTAGCATGGTGATCTAATGTATCTACTCCATGTAAATGTCTCCATTAAATATCATGTATTTTATAAATAAATAAATAAATTTTAATTATAATGTCAAGTCAAAAAGTGATTGCTCTCTTCGGCAAATTTTATTGATTGATTTAATCCTATTTCAATTTTTTCTATTTAGAATAATATATACACAGTATATTTGCGGCACGCTCCAGAGTGGTAAATGCTGTCAGTACCGCCCTGGTGAAAGGGCCAGCATTCAGAATCGAAGAGACCAGATCTAAATAGCCAGGTACCTCCCCTCCTCACTACCTCCAGTCTCGTGGATGCCATAGTCTCACTGTTCTCCAGACGGTTGGGAGCTGATGGGACTCTTGTGGAGTACTCATATAAAAAAATAACATAAACGATTTTTAGCTAGCTTTGTAATTTTCAGCATGAGCTGTAAAGCTTTAAAAGATCACTAAATTATTGAAAAGTACGACAAATGTCACATCCTTTGTATCATTTGACTAAATAGTTCAATAATACAATGGATTCAGAAGAAAATGTTGAAAGTTGATCTAGGCGGGATAAAGCATTTGCTTTTTTTTATATTTTCTTCTTTAAAGAAGAAAACATCATCAGGTTATGAATAACTAACTAACTAATCATCATCCCGTTTCTCCGCAGGGGTAGGCAGAGAGGACGGACCGCCAAAAAACTCGATCTTGGCATACACTTCTTGCTTCATTCACTTTCATACAACGTCTCATACATTCTCTTCTGTTATTCCGACTTCTGACATGGCCCGACTCAAGTATTTGATTCATTTGATCCAGCCATGTCTTCATCGGACGTCCCCGGCTTCTTCTTCCATTCACATTCGCGTCATATATTCTCCTTATACTCCTCTCTTCGTTCATTCGCTCTACATGCCCAAACCATCTAAGCGTCCCTTTCTTAATCTTGCTCATTACGCTAACATATGAAAAACATGACAGTATTTTATCAGTATTAAAAGCGAATTTTTTTGCTTATACAATGATGGAGGACATGTACAAGCAAATTAATACACTCCCATCGTATTTTTCAACTCGGGTATTAATCGGTATAAATGTTTATTAATTACAATATTTACTTCCTTTGTCGTTAGAAAATACGTAATAAAGTATAATAAATTTTAGTATTAGATTTAAGAAACACCTAAGGTGTTTAAATGATAACAATTATTCTGAATTTGCCAATCATATTTTAGAAAACCAATCATTCTTTTGACATAAACAAATGTTTTAAGATTTTACATACAAATACAACCGGTTTACAATTAGATTAATTTGAAGTTTTACAAATCAGAAAAAGTGTTAATAGTCAATTAAATTGAGTTAATATATATTTTTTTAAAACATATATCTGTTTAATTTATTTTCATATCAATATTAATAATAAAAATAATTTCTAGTATAATTTTGTTTTTTCAAGTTTTTATTCTTGATTAATCAATTTTTGTTTATGTTTATAATTTTTCTATTCTTACATTATTGTGTTCTATGTTTATCATTTGTCTATACTTTATATTATTAATTTTTAGTATTCTGTACATTCCTGAGGAAAGCATCGCTTTTGAAACATATCGAAATGTATATATTAATAAAGTGGTAATTTCTAAGTAATTTTTGATTAATTTATTACGTAATAAGTGTTGTGATACTGACTTCTCTGTTGTTGCTTATCATATTTACGTAAACGTACAAGCTCTCAACAACGTAGTCACTAAAACGGTCGTGAACATAGTTCGTCGCGCGACGCGCATCTTCCGTTGCGCAACTCCGTACCGGCTACCGACTATAATATTTATTATTCTGGGTCAGAGAACGCTTCATCCAGAATTCATTAAAAAGCCCTACAAACACTCATCAAAATGACAATCTATTTACGAAGCTGCCGCGAATCGTCTGGGTTAATTTTAAAGCTTTTTGGTTAGGTGCTTTGATTTTGATGGACGCTTGTTACGTTTTGCGCACGTTGGAAAGTGTATCTTGGATTGTTCTTGGTCGCACAACGGCGCTGCATAAAATGGCTGAATTACAATATTCGACTCAGGTTTATTTTGTTAAATTAAACTTGGTCTGAAAGCGTTTTTAGTAAGAGTATTTACAGTATAATAAACGTGTTTTCAACATCAAAGAATCGACCTTTCTATTGCCTCGTCATGTATTTTTATTTTAGTGGAATAATTTTATTTGGATGATTTATATAGCGCCGATTTCGTAAAAAATAACCTCAGGGGCACTGTACAATTTAAAAAAATCTTATTACTAACTATAGACAATCTATTATTACTACTTATGGCTAACTCATTGCATTCGCCGGTTCATCGATATGTAATACCAAATTATATGTAAAATGCATTTGACCCATGGACGTGAGGCCGCGTTAAAATATACAGGTATATACAGGACCATAATTACCTGCCAGGTCACTCCAGATAAATACTGTTTATTAGCGAAAATTATAAATGTACGGTTCTGCACGCAGAGGATATAATTCTGGAAAACACATCTTATTAAAGATATTAATTAATGCTTGTATTTATTTTATAAATTATTTACCATCTTGCTCCATTTTAGGAGAAGAAAAACATATTTTATGATGGATGGTACATTAGAGGGATTTAATTGGAATTTACCTTCCTAAATGTGATTCGTCCCTCGATAAGAAACGGATTAGAGTGTGAGGCATCGAATATTTTTAATAAAATAAGATACTTGTAATTAAGATACATACGTTATATGAGTTGTACTCACAGGTATATTGATTTTAATGATATGAAAGTGTGAAAGCGTAAGTTTTTAATTTGGACCGAAATTCTGTTGGACTTGTTATGCATTTTAGTTTTATTCCAAGCCTTATGCCCTGAGACTCCGAAACCGCGATCACCAAACTTAGTGTATGGCTTGCGTTTGGGTTCTATCAGCCTCCCGATAGCCGACGATGATGTTGATCTAAGAGATGGCTGCCTTAGACCTATTTTTTCCAGAACACGTAGTTCGGAGATGTAAGATGGGGACATTTCATTGATGTATTAAAAAACCATCCATTACAGATTGTACTACATTCTTTTGGGGCACTTGAGCCAGTGAAGGTTACGAAGATGTTCTGAAATGTGGGAATACTTAGAGACCCCCTTTATGAGAATTCCTGCAACCTTATAAACATACACATACCATCAAGACCAACCCAAAAAACCTACTTTTTTATTTGCCCGCATGTTGTGGGCAGCTGATCCCGATCTGTGAAGAGGGCTGGGATGGGAGAAAGCACAACCTGTATCGATCCCTTGCAAAGGGGGAAAAGACATCGACGACAAGATCTCATTAACGACTATTGTACTTCGCAATGTAATTCTGCACAAAAACCCAATTTATGCAGAATTATGAGTAGAGCTCGGAGCCGTGTCAGTGTGACGATGCTTGGTCTGGTCCAGTGAGAGGCAATTTTTCCGATGGAGGTCCAGGGTCTGCGGTGGTCAGAAAAAAACAAAGCGAGTACAGCAGAAGTCGTAGCGGGCGGAGCAGTCGAGGGAGCAGAGCGTCTTTTCAAGCGGGCGGTTCTGGGCTAACTGATTAAATCTGGTTTTCGCAGGCTACTCAAGGTCGCCCACGATACGTTGCAGGTTCGAGACTCACAGAGCTACCGCGATCTGGACATATCCGAGGCACAAGCTCTTCATTCCCTCACACTGTTTTATCGCTCTGACGTTTTATTTCAGTCATTCACAACGGTCGGCGAAAACACATTTCTCACAGACCGTGCAGTATTCATTCAACAAAGGGAGGGAGTCGGGATCATTTACGGACAGCGAAATAACATTTATTCTCTTTATGAACCAACGCCCTTACAAAATAGGCATAGCTTATACAAGCAGAAAATACATATACGACAAAACATTGCGGGAGAGGCAAACACAGCCGAGACACAAATTTTGGCGCTGATTTCTTTTTAATTTTTAGCGTTGCATGGTTTCACATAGCAATATTTAGATCGAATATTGGTTATTATTTATAAGTACATATTTAATTATTTTCAATGTCCCTGACTCTCAAAAACATCGGACTTACTTTTCATCGACAATATAATGATTAACTCTGGCGTCCACGACTGAAATGTCTGTCACTTAAATAACCGATGTGGTTTGCATTTTTACTCAATCAGTAAAGCATCTCTTCTATTATTTTGTTTCGTGTCAAGAGTCAACACAACAGGGGAGTCTTGTAATTCGAGCCGTGCTCGGTAGAATAATGCTGATAAAATAACTTAAATGGATCAAGGGTAATTTTGATAATAAAACAGCGCATAATCCACTGTTTTAAAGTGAACATTATCTCTACTGAAATAACAAAAGAATTTGTAGAAAAATGATAAAACTTAAGAATAAACATGCAGGGCAGACCGACAAACCAAATGCATGATAGAAAAACACCTATTCTAGGAGTGGTAAAGATAACGATAAGAAACTCCAGTCCATTTTAGATTTTTTTTTAATCAACATTGACTTTTACAAGTTCGTTTTCATACATAACATAATTTATAAAGTTTGAATTTATCAAAAAACGCTTAAACGCACGAAATCTGTGGCGTGTTTGGTGTGACATCACACGGAATGAATTTACACAGACGCTGACGTCAGAAGCCGCGGATCCAATGATGACAACCAAACAGGGCGTTTTTATGAGATGGTGTTTTATTCATTTTAAAAATGATGATTCAAAAATTCTACATAAAACTCACATATTCAGAATAGGATTTTGTCAATCTCTCTGAATATATGTATTTTTAAATGTAAAAAAATAACATTATTATACAGTAGTATAATTCCATTATGGCCCCACTAGTCATAACTTTATACAGTGTTTTTGTTTATTTATAAGGCAAACATTATTTTTAATAGCTTCTTGTTTATTAACTTCTTTTTATAGACTACACCTGTGGCTGAAAATTTACAGTCCTCCACAATAACAACCAAATTCACGTAAAACTTGTGCGAAATCTATGATTCGAAGATTATAATGTTTTAAATCAAAGTTTTGTTATTTTCTTATTAAATCAGGTTAAGCCAAAGTGTTTCCCAAACAATCGGTCGCGATCACGGCACCGAGCCACTAACGAAAAATTCCGGATAGCGTACAGAACGAAAAAGTGAACGTTTTAAATTTTTATCGAAAATCAACATGACAAATAAGTAACAATAACAAAAAAAAAAGAATAGTGATGGATAATTTCAATAGCGCAGTTTTGTGAAGGTTCACCAGAAGAACACACAAAAGCGTGACTAACCTTTCCATTTGTCAAAGACAAACCACTGATCCAAAATGGCTGATAATGCTAACATATGATAGACATATGTGTACTAACATAACAAAAAAAATCGATAATCGAATGTACACAGCCCGCGAAAATTCAAAATTCACCTTTTCTTTTAACACACCTCGTATATCACACTTCTTGGAATTATTTGTTCAGTGGTAAATAGCTTTTGATCACATTTATAGGTGCTATGATCAAAGTATTCATGCTGCCGTTCTGTTTTACAAAACACAGAGGGGTTTTGCGACACACTTTCCTCGGTCTGTTTTGAATCAGCCGCCCAAAATTACATGCTTTTTACGTGATTTTTCAAATATCAAAATGGTATAAAAGACGGTAAATTATAGTTTAATCTCTATGTGTAAAACAGAGAAAGAAAAATGATGAACAATTTTAAGGATTGTAGATAAATAAAAAGAAATTTTTAAAAATACAATACCTACTATGCGATGTTCTCAAGCTAAGTGAACATATCGTTCATGTATTATACTTGAGGAGAATTTGTTTCCAAGTGTATGTGGGCGAGAATTGGACGCATGTATTCGGTAGTTAGTCCCAGAACGATTGTTGGAGAATAATGCTTTTTACCGAGTAGCTCGATGAGGTACTTTAAAGTTAATTAGGTGCAGGAGTACACAACAGTCTAGTACTGCGTAAATAATTTTATAGAAATAGTAAGGTCAATTGTTTTCCTCTGTTTTTTTAGGGAATGCATTTTAAGTGTTTTCAGTACTAGCTGAAGTACCCGGCGTTGCCCGGGGTTATGAATAGTTTGAAGTAAAGTTTTGAGGTTGAAATATGTTACCCGTACCCCTACCCCTACCCAGTAATTTTCCTCTGCTTTTTTCTTTGAAAGAGGTGGCAAAGAGAGGCACGTTTTCTAAATCTCACGTGGACGGTGATCTTCTTCTTGTTTCGAAGGTCAAGTGTGCAAAATTTCATCAAGCTCGGAATAAAATTGTGGATTTGTATAACAAATACCGCCCGACCGGGACATTCTTCTTTATGTAATAGTAGAAGAATGTATACTTTATGCGTTGAATTGGTATGGGAAGTTAATAAAACATTAAAATTTCCGCTGCACACGTTCAATATGTATTATATTAATAAAATAGTATGAGGACCACACTATTATAATAGAAACAGTTGTTACCATGGTAAAGAGAAGAAACCGGTCGCCACAGAATAGGAAATAAGTTGGTCTAAATAAAGATACGTATTTTTTAAGTACCTGTATTTATTTCAGTAGTTTATTCAAATAATTTTGATAGGAAATATTAAAGGAAAGCGTAATATCGGAAAAACCAATCTTGTTATTTTTTGTTATGTCTCGAGTAAATTCCTTTGTTCTGCGGAAGGCGTTCAACATTTTTTTATGATGACCTTACTTTTATTTTGCTTCTATCAATCTGTATATATAAAGAATAGAGTCCCGGGCGGTATTTGATTGTTTGCTTGTTTTTTTTTACAAATCTACAGTTTTAGTCCGAGCATGTTAAAATTTTGCACAACTGACCTTCAAAACAAGAAGAAGGTTACTGTTTACATGAAAATTTAAAAAAAAACCTCATCCTCCCTTTTTACTCTTTAAAGCAGAATTTTTGTACTTCTTGATGAAATTTTGCACAGTTGACATACACAATATGAGGAAAATTACTGGCTAGGGGTAATGTAGGGTTAGGGTTACAGGTAGGGGTGTGGGTAGGGGTAGGGGCAGGCGTAGGGCCAGGGGTAACTCAAAACTTTACTCAAACCAACTATGGGCAATGCCGGGTACTTCAGCAAGCATGCAATATTTGTTAACGCTTATAAAACAACAAATAAATAAAGATGTTGTCGCCATCCTCCGCCAGGAGGTGATACCACGAGCAAAATTTGTAGAAAAACACAGTCTGCAACAAGCCGCTTTGAATAATCCATATTATAAAGATCTCCAAATAAACACCTATTGAATCGAGCGATGACCTCGCCGTGTCCTCCGCCGAACGCGTGCTAATGCCGTATTAACGATACCTAATAATACTTTGAAAGTCAAAAACGCTGAACACTGCGGGAATGTGAGGTTATTCGGTTTGGTGGACCGGTGGTCGTGTGTTCTCTCTTCAAGTGCGATAGGTTCTTAACCTGTGGGCCAAGGTTCAATCCCGATAGCAGTGCGCATCCGAAGGAGGATACGCGGACTAACGTGGAAGTAAATGATTGGTAACACAATTAGAGTTGAGGCAACTTGCGATTGTGTGTATTGCTGCTTAGCTATATATTTCCTAGAGTGATCTCCTTGGGAAACGTCACTGAGAAACAGCGTTTTGTCTTGCTTACGCCTACTTGTAGTTTTAGCTACAAAAGAACAAGAAAAGAGTAACTTTTGGTAGAATTTGAATATTTTGAAAGTTTTTACAATTATTTGAAAAGTTTTACGGTTGTTCTTTTATATAAAAAAATAATACATTAAAAATTGCATCTACGTATATATGAGGTGTGAAATGTAAGTAATAAAGAAAAGAAAAAAAAATTACAATTTTTACAATGTCCATCTTATTCAATGGTCCATCTTATCACTAACTATAGACAATCTATTGTTACAACTTGTGGCTAATAAATTGAATTCTGTAAAACCATTAGCTCAGTGGATAAGAGCGCTGATCCCGGACAGACCTAGAGGTCCTAGGTTCGGTCCCAGATGCGATCGTTACCTTTTTATTTTCTGTGTCTTTTCTGTTACGCGTTTCATTTGAGATTTGTTAATATTATCTTAAATGATTAAAAGCATATATAACAATGAGGTTAATAAGCTCCACGAAGTTATTCCAAGAAAAAATAAATAATGTGCATAATATTTACGTACATGTAGAGGGGCAACGCCCATACATTAAATTAGTAATACTTCAATGCGTCACGAAATCGAACTCGCACCTCTCGACTCAAATCATTTTCTTACATGATACATGATTGTCTAGTTCAAAAACATCTCTTTTGCATCAATCGCCAATATTTTGTTTGTTGTACACAAAAATAAAAAGATTCTGACGGAAACAATTTCCCTTAAGGCCTATGTTATCTTTGGGGATGCTGTATGGAGGGTCTTTTAGAGGATAGGAGGGAGTGAGCCTAGGTCTTGAAGAGACCCATGTCGTAGGAGGGAGTAAACACGGAGCCCGTCAAATCATTCCACAACCGAGCTATTGAACACTAGAACGATTCACAGAAGCGACACGTTCTCATGTGAAAAATGTCAACTGTGTTTAAATGTTGGGTGCGCGTTTGGTGTATTTCCCGACAGTGTACCGGTGCCGAAGGAATCAATGACGCTAGTTCCTCAGAGCATCTTCCATTGAAATACTGGTAGAACAAGGACAGCATTCCCACCTGACGCCTGTGCTCTAAAGATTGCAATCCGTTTGTTAAGATAGGCGAGTCGGTTATCTGTTCTACGAAAAATTGCATATTAACTAACTAACCATCACGCCGTTTCCCCGCAGGGGTAGGCAGAGAGGACGGACCGCCAAACAACTCGATCTTGGCATACACTTCTTGCTTCATTCACATTCATAAAACGTCTCATACATTCTCTTCTGTTATTCCGACTTCTGACATGGCCCGACTCGAGCATTTGATTCAATTGATCGTGCCATGTCTTCCTCGAGCGTCCCCGGCTTCTTCTTCCATTCACATTCGCGTCATATATTCTCCTTACACTCCTCTCTTCGTTCATTCGCTCTACATGCCCAAACCATCTAAGCTTCCCTTTCTTAATCTTGCTCACTACGCTTACATCAGCCTTGCATTCTTTACAAATCTCAACGTTTTTCACACGATCATACATGGTTTTACCACACATTCGTATCAGAGATCTCATTTCTACAGCATTCAGTCTACTTGTATCCTTCCTCTGGCAGTTCCATGCCTCACTGCCGTACATCAGGTATATTATCACGTCGATATATAATGTTTGAAATACATATTACGTTAATTTCGCAGCAATAAAAAGGAGAGTTATTGTGAGACATTCAGAAAAAGATGAAATAAAACCATTGCTCTTACAAGTGGGTAGGTATCGTTCATTGTACGTCAATGGGGTGGGTATCTATTTTAGTATAAGCAAGAAAATGTATTACTTATCCATGACTAACTAACCATCGCCGTAAGGGTAGGCAGAGAGGATGAACCGCCACACAACTCTGTCTTGGAAACCACTCTCTACTTCATTCGCATTCGTACGTAGGTAGTGTTATACCGACTTTTGACAAGAGCCGTGTCAAGTATTTGATTCAGTCTTTTGATTTTTTGTTTATACTCGTCGCGCTTCCCCGACTACTTCAAAAATATTCCATTAATCCATTACCTTCAGTGTTAGGGCAGGAGATATCAAAATTGTTACGGGACTCTGAATGTATGTTAGGCCAAATCTTCTATATATACAATATAAAGAAGGGCGTGGGGGTAGGGGTAGGTGGAACTGTGGGTAGTTATGGGTAGGGGTGGGGTGGGGTAGTTGTAGGATATGGTGGGGCAGGGGTAGGGATAGTGGGGTAGGGTGAGGTAGGGGTAGGTGGGGTGGGGTTGGGGTAGAGTAGGTTTGGGTAGGGGCAGGGTGGGGGTAGAGGTAGTGGTAGGGTAGGGGTAGGCAAGGGTAGGGTAGGGGTAGGGGTAGGGGTAGTGGTAGGGGTAGGGGTAGGGGTAGGGGTAGGGGTAGTGGTAGGGGTAGGGGTAGAGGTAGGGGTAGGGGTAGGTGTATGGGTAGGGGTAATACATCGCAAATCCCAAACCATTCATAACCATATACTATAAAACTTACCTTACCTAATAACAACGGAATGAAAAAATATTCATATCAAAGTATTTCACCAACAAGCCAATAAAACAACGATAGATTGAACAAATTGTTTATTTTTTCCATGGTTTACATCCGAATTTATGAGATAAAATCGACACCACACTGAGATAAAAGAAAAAGAAACACGCATTAAGTTGTACAACAAATAAGTGTGGCATTGGTCGGTTGCAGTCGCCCAAAATTGGTTTTGTTTACTGTAGTGTGTTTTATCTGTAAATTAGAGGCGAGAGAGTCCCGAGGAGAGAAGAGAAGAGGTTGACCTCGATCGACCTCCTCCCTGCCTTCCCACACCCGGACAATACGGGACGTTCCGTACCCACACTTGGACGATGCCTACACACAGACACATACTCACCTCACTTATAACATGTGTCTATGTGTACCGCTAGTGTCAGCAGATGGAGATGCATTCAAAGAACATCTGGTCGTATTTAGTGAAACGTTATTGTAGTGTACGGAAAACAGCCTAGTTCGAATCGAGGGTATTTCTAGGTTCATTGTATCATGTGGTCACCTTTTTTTATTTGACGTTGACTTGTAAAACAATCATAAAGATGCTGGATATTTTGCATCTGAAATTACATGTCTATACTCGCCATGTTCACCGAGAATTTATTAGTTTTAAAACATGAGAATACATCTCTATATATAAAAATGGATGTCTGTGTGGAACTGTTTGTTCTTATTAATGCCGGGAAGGTTTAGAGAGTAGTTTGAATGAAATCCAAAATGTAAAACTGTTGCCATAACGTTTTAAAATTACTATGAAAAGAATTGAACCTGCCATTTTGTATTGAGATAAGCCCATAGATATACCACTCTGGTTAGCCACAGATTATATATTAAAAAGAAGAATTTTTGTTTCAGTAGAATATTTTCAAAATGGAAAAGAGTAGGTACCTACAAGAACTTCATTATTTAGATATATTTTGAAAATAAATAAAATTATCAAATGAATGTTTCTTTGTATAGAGATAGTAATAATCGTCACAAGGCATTACGTTCGCTGTCATATCAATTATGGTACCCAAACGATATGCAAGAATGAAAGAAACCCGAGCAATGCCGCGTACACATCAGCTAGTTATAAGAGGAAATAATTAAGTTGGGTTTGTATACAACTTAGAATTGTATTTTTGTGGGTTTGTCCCTCATTGTTGCTTGCCATTATTTAAATTATGTCATGATCACATTTCAGAATCGAAACGTTGCTTGAACTGGTTTTAGCCGAATTTGGTGACGAAATCTGAATAACAAGGTACTTCCCAACCTTCCTCTCTATTCTCATCCAACTATTATTATTAATAAATAATATGCAATGCACATTGTTTCCGTTATTGTGTCCTCTGCGCACTAAGCTGTATCTGAAATTATATAGTGAACTTTGATAATCTGAAGCGATCTGCCATGTAAGTATGGTCCTGTATATTATCTGCCCGTACATAACATAAATCTCTTGTACATAACTAACTAACCAACTAACTAAGTAACTAAGTGACTAACTAACTAACTAATTAATTAATTAACTAACTAACTAATTAACTAACTAATTACTTAATTAACTAATTAACTAACTAACTGACTAACTAACTGACTAACTAACTAACTAACTAAACTAACTAAGTAAGTAAGTAAGTAAGTAACTATCTAATTAACTAGCTAACTGACTAAGTAACTAACTGAGTAACTAACTAACTAACTGACTTACTAACTAATTAACTAACTAACCATCACGCCGTTTCTGCGCAAGGGTAGGCAGAGAGGACAGACCGCCAAACAACTCGATCGTCGCATAAACTTTTTGCTTCATTCACATTCATACAACGTTTCATACATTCTCTTCTGTTATTCCGACTTATCGTCGCCCCAGGCTTCTTCTTCCATGATGAGCTGGTATATACATTATCCATAATTAATAGTAGGATAGAGCCTTGGAAATAGAAAATTTATTATTACAATTTATTGCTAACAAATCGCATTCACCAGTTCGTCGATCTATAATACCAAACAATGTGTACCTAATAATAATGATAATAATTGGATGATTTGTATAGCGCCGCTTTTGCGAAAAA